>KE157250.1:49945-69700 GCA_000411055.1 Leavenworthia alabamica
TCGGGTCTCAGTTTTGGGTTCTAAAACGGAGACATGCGCGAGTGGTGATGCGTGATCGACGTATATGGGACAAGTTTAACAAAACGTGCGTGCGTGAAGACGCGTGTTATCCTGAAGAAAATTACTTTCCTACCCTTCTTAATATGCGGGACCCACGTGGTTGTGTTCCCGCCACGCTGACTCACGTGGACTGGACAATCAACGATGGAGGTCATCCGCGGATGTATGAGCCAGAGGAGGTTGTGCCTGAGCTGATCGTACGGCTTAGAATGACTAGACCAAGATATGGTGAAGATGGAATCAATGGTTCATATTGGTCTAGAGTTCAGCGAAATGATCCGTTTTTGTTCGCTAGAAAGTTTTCTCCGGAGACTCTTGAGCCGTTGTTGGGTATGGCTAAAAGTGTCTTGTTCAATGACTCGGCCACTGGTGTGTGAATGTTTTCTCTAATGGCAATGTTGTAAATTTAGTTGTTTTGGGTTAAATAATTGTAATTTAATAGTACAAGGAAACAACACATGTTTATTACTATATTCATTATTAATAACTCCAAAAAGAGGCAAACTCTCACAAGTTCAACATGAGGAATAAATACAAGAAGAAACTGGATTATAACACAAGAGATACGAGACATATCATATACATTGGTCGGAAACTATATGTAATAAAATAACAATATGAATGAGATCAGTAAGGGTTGTTGTTGTTGTAGTAGTTACCCATCGGTGGCATCCCATAAGGCATTGTGGTTGGGGCTGGACTTATCTTAGCCAAACTAGCTTGACCTCTCAATCCTTGTTGCTGATATTGCTGCCATAACTGTTGCTCCTGAGTCAATAGATATTGCTTTTTGTCCATCTCAGCCATTTGTACATATGAAGGAGGTGGAATGGTTAGAGAAGCTGCGAATGGGTCTTGGCTCACTTGCTGAACCGTTCCATCAGGTGCAGGGAGTGCTAGTATATGGCTGTTGAGTTTACCAGGTAAAGGAAGAGCTACACTGCTTGAACTTCCACCGGTTAACTCCGAGTTGCTTACGTGTTGTCTAACAGCTCCTTGATCGTACATACCGTTGAGAAGTAACGGGTCTAAACCACCACCCATTGCGGCTTTTTGTTTCTCTAGATTACTAGCTGTCTCGACTAATGCGAGTTCCCAATCTGCCTTACCAGGCTCTGCTGCTGGGTTCTGCCAAGCTGATGTCACACCGTCATCAGAAGGGAAAGCTTCCCATTTTCCGGTATTACTAGGAGGACCCGCAAAAAGTGCGAGAGCGAACTTGTTCCCTTGGTCATCAGCAGTGATGTTATCTTCTCTCAGGTTAACTAGATCATTGGTTGTTACTTGTGGTTGCTGCGGTTTAGGCACTTGTGCATGTGGAGTTGGAGGAGTGTGATTCTCTGGAGGAGGAAGAGCTTTGATCTGATTCATATCAACCTCTGGCTCTTCCACAGGAGCAGGAGGAGGAGGAGCTTCTATCTCTTTCCGCTCAGGACTTTTAGCCCTCTTGGCTCTGTCTCTAACAAACTGTTCTAGTGTCTCCAACAGTTTGCTAGTAATCCTCTGAACCTCAGGGTACTCAGAAGATCTCGCCACTCCCGTGTCCTTACACCATTGGTAAAAGGTAATGAGCTCATCGATTTGTTTAGCTGCACTAGTATAAGCATCAAATGCCTTGACACAATCTTTATACTCCATATCGAAAAACTTATCGAGAAGAACAGCTAAGACCTCGCAGATGTCAGAGTAAAGCCTAAAACTATCTTTCACTACTGGGTACATAGCAATCAAGATCATACGGCTGTTTTTGGCTAAACCGGTAGGTCGACAAGATAAACACCGATCAAGCAACCTCTGCAAGTGACCCATCTTACCAAAAATCCTCTCTGGTGTCATCTCTCTTAAAGGAGTAATCGATTTCTTCTCTTCTCTCCCTCCTCCAATCACACTCATATCTCCATAAGACCGAGACCTCTTAGGCCCACCAAAACCATCACCACTCTCATAATCATAAGTTCTTGAAGGCGGAGATCGAAAATCATCTCTAGATCGACCATATCCATCATCCACATTGCTTTGATTGCTGCTACTACTACCAATTTTTCTCTCAAAAAGAGCCAATTCAAGCCTCTGATCCAAGTAACTAGCATAAGTTCTAACGAAAGCAGAATGATCCCAGGAGCTAGAATGAGCCTCATCGCGAAAATCAGACATGTTAAGAATCCTCGTACCATGTCGTGTAGCATAGAGAAGCTCTTCTTGAAAGAGTGGATCACCTTCGTTGAGAAGACGATGAACGACCATTAAAGCTTTAAGAGCAACGATCCAATCACGCGTTTTACCAAGACGGCGAGAGATGGAAGTAACGCAAACATGAACATAGCCACGGGAGAGTGAAGTAAGGCTAAGGATCTCACGAATATACTTATCACTCGTTGGATCGTCGTCATGACTCGTAGCTTTCACGATCGCAACTTCCAGATCTGGAGCCATGTTACTAGCTACCTTAGCTATGCTGATACTTGTTTGATCCTTAACCACACCGATCGCTTTGCGTATGCTCAACGCCATGATTCAACAGATCAATCTTCAAAAAAATCAAAAATATATGTAAACTGGTTGAGAAATTAATGGATTTAATAGAATAATCCAAAGGAATATTATTTGACAAACTGAAATGGTCAATTTTCTCGTGATTATATTATATTAGAAAATAGAAAATACCGATTTGCTAGATCTGCGGGGATGGAGGTAGGAGAAGAAAACGATGTATTCGCCGGCGTCGGATGTGTTTGAAGGAAGTAACGGAAGAGACGGAGTCGGGATCTGAGATCTATTAGAGAAGGTGAAGATCTCGTAGAAGAGTCTGAGTCAGAGGCTGGTGTCAAATTCGCAGAACCAAGTCAATATAAAATGGCTGAAGAAGAGAGAAGAAGACATAATTTAAAGAGGAGAGTTAAGTCGACGGTGACGTGGATTAATTAGATCCGTCGATCTGTACTCTGTAGAGTAAAGGAGATGAAAAGGTTTGTGACCAGGATTGACGTGGAGCTGTGTGTCCGAGACTCGCAAACGCCAAAAACAATAAAATAAACGCAAACGCAACGCTTTTATTGAAACGTAAACAACCATTGATTATTTGTGTGGTAAAGAGAAGAGATAACATTTCCAGGCAAAATCTCTTCGTCTTCGTCTCCAAGAGATTTATTGCAGAGATTAGTTTGAGCATTATCATCTCTCGAAGCTGAGCTATGGCTAACTCAATTATGGCTTCATCCAAACCCTTAATCTCTCTCTCCTCCAACCAACCAAGCATCAGCCGAGTCCAGATTCCAAAACTCACCAAACTCAATCCTCAGATTCCCACTTCCTCCTCCGACCTCCGTAGCAAGGCTCTATCACTCTCTTCCACCACAGCCAAATCCCTAGCACTAATCGCCACCTTCGCTCCTCCATCGATGGCAGAGGCCATGGAGAAGGCACAGCTCTTTGATTTCAACCTAACTCTTCCGATCATTGTTGTTGAGTTTCTCTTCTTAATGTTCGCTCTCGACAAAGTCTATTACTCTCCACTTGGAAATTTCATGGATCAAAGAGACGCTTCGATCAAGGAGAAGCTCGCGAGTGTGAAAGACACTTCCACTGAGGTCAAGGAGCTCGACGAGAAAGCCGCCGCCGTGATGAGAGCAGCTAGAGCTGAGATCGCTGCCGCACTTAACAAGATGAAGAAAGAGACTCAGGTATAAAATCAACTATGGACATTTTAATCTCAGATTTGAATAAATCAGGAATGGATTTGAATTTTGATAGGTGGAGGTTGAGGAGAAGCTAGCGGAGGGAAGGAAGAAGGTGGAAGCGGAGTTACAGGAAGCTTTAGCGAGCTTAGAGAAGCAGAAGGAAGAAACTATAAAAGCTTTGGATTCTCAGATCGCTGCTCTCAGTGAAAACATTGTCAAGAAGGTTCTTCCTTCTTAAATTTAACAAAATCTTATTTTTGTAATTCCAAGAAATTACTGTAAATCTCTTCTTCTTCTTCATCATCTTCTCTGTGTCTTGGATTGTTCATCACCATTCATCAATGACATGAAGCTTGTATAAGTCACAAGTGAAGTTTGAGTTTGGTCATTAGTGTGAAACACTAAACTTAATTTAATCCAATTACAAATAACTACAAATTCAATTGGTAAGAACAAACACAGTTATTAATAGTAAATAAATGATCGTATACATAATTGATTTTTATCATCAATTAAAAATATAATAAATTTATAAACGTTTTGTATTAATAATAATTACACTACCTTGAGTCGGTCGTTTTTGTTTAACGGTAATATTATATGACCGTTGTAATCCTTCAAATAAATAAAGGAGCAATCTTTATTTTATTCATTTTCTTAGTTTTAATCGTCTCTTCTGTTTCCACTTCTTCGTTCTTCGATTTCTGATATCTTCGTTCTTCTTCGTCTCTTCTGTTTCTGACTTCTGCACAAGAGCTTCAAAATCAGAGAAGACAGTGTTCTTATACAAGAAGACTAAAGACCAGAGATCTTCATTGCTTAGATTCAACTAACGATAACAGACACTGGTGATTTCTTCACCAACAATGGCAAGAAGAAGAAGATTAACCTAAGCTTAGTCGTCACTAACACGAGAATCTCGTCTGCTAATATTAAAGGTCGCTTTTTCAATTCTTTGCATCTTTTAACTAACTAAGTTTTGATTTTCAAACTTTAACCTAAGTTTTTTTTTATTTTTAGTTTGAACAACAATGGCGACAAGGCAAAAGTTAATTATGCCCGAAACCATTACAAGTGAAGAAGATAATTAGCCTAGGCCTAGTCGTCGCTTACACGAGAATCTCGTCTACTAATATTAAAGGTCACTTTCTCAATTCTTTATTTTGTTTAGTTCTTTTAACTAATTACGTTTTGATTTTCAAACTTTAAAACCTGAGATTTTTACTTTTTATTTTGATTAACAATGGCGACCAGGCAAAAGAGAAAGGCTAATCTAATTATGCCTAAAGACCGTCTCCTTTAATTCGTGGACCAAAATCTCATAATATTAAGGTATATTTTCTTTTCTAATTTTTTTATAATTTTTATTTTAAGTTTTTAATTAAATTTTATAAATAATAGTTTAAATAAATAATATTTATTTAAATTATTATTTAACTAANAGTATTATATATAAATTTAGTATATATATTATTATATTACTTTTATAATTAATAAATCTTTTTTCTATTTTGCAAAATTATTTTGGCAAATTACACAGGAGAATGATGAAGAGAACATTTGAATTATGGAGAAAGAAGAAGAGATTGAGTATGAAGAAGAGAACATGGAGGAGAATGAAGAACATGGAGCAACTAACTACTTGAGAAACGAAACTACCTAAAGAAGCTGTTTTATTTATTTTTTGAATCATTTAACACTTTAAAATGTTAGTGCGTGTAATGTTGAATAACATAAGAGTAATATATGCAAAAGGATAATGCAAATATAAATTAATAATACAAATGTTAAGTATACATATATATATTACCTCACTCAGCTTTCAAGTGATTTGCTTCCCCAAGAGACCAACCGTTTTGTATTAGAAAGCGACCTGTACTTTGGTATAAGAAAAAAAAATCGACAGTATTCATTGTGAACTCTATGCTCAGGTCAAAGCAACTATTATTATACCTCTTTGTCATCGCCATTTTCCTCATTCACTATCTTCAGTGGTCTTTACGTTTTTTTGAAGAGCACGAAGCATTGCAGAGTTCACCTGTTTTCTTAACTTTGCATTCTCAACAAATATATCTCCCAATATCTTCCTTACCTCGTCCTCCACAATTCTTGTTTCATTATCAATGCTTAGAGCTTTATCTATTCCTTCAGCAGTAGCATTTTCATCAAACCCGGCTAATAGCTGAGCCTGTAAAATGAACACCCTGACAGTGTTACAAGCCAGGTTTTTTTAGCAATGCTTCACAAGTGCAGCGAAAACCTAACTAATGAACTAACACTACGCTAACAAATAACATTATCTTGATGCATATGTCAAGATTCAGTGGGAAGTAACTCCTGTTACAGGAAACCTTGGATGTCATAAAGCAGAGATGCAGTCATACTCATACGACTCATACCTCCTCAATTTGATCATCAGATATTGATAGTAATCGCAAAGCATCTGATACGGTAGTTGAGTCCTCTACTAAGTTTCCATTTTCATCCATTGACAAATTTAAGTTATACTCTTTAAGCCGATCATGGAGAATTCTACAGTCACTAAGAAGCTTTTTTCTAGCTGCTACAGTGTTCTCAAGTAGTTTTCTTTCATGTTGGAGTAGTTTCTGAAAAGTGTAATATGTTCAAGTCTCAGTTTTGTTGTCTCTCTTGTTTTGATAACTATATATACGAGGAAGAAATTACCTCGGCTTCAGTTTTATCTGTTAAAGATTGAGTCAGCTTCTTTTCTAGTTCCATATGAGAACGCCTCAGAGATTTGACCTCTTTGACAAGAACTTTAATATCTGCTTTCGATTTTGCCTCTAATTCCCCATATAGCCTAGAGAGGTCCTCTAGTTGTTTTCTGGCATCCATTTCTTTCGACAAAACACTGCTCTCAGAAATATTTGACTGTAAGCTCCCATCCTGTTGAAAAATATTAGCATGCTTATCCAGTACAATCTATGTGAACCAGTTTGGTTGCGAAAATAATTTATAGAACATGGAACTATTTTAAATCATACCTCTCTCGATTTTAACTTCATTTCCATCTTGTAAGATCTCTGTCTAAGTTCTTCCATATCCCATTGCATTTGAGTAAATCTTTCCCTCTCGGTCATAATAGCTTGCTCCAAATTCTCTTTGCTTCTCTGCTTAGTAGTTTCAAGTTCTCCTTCTAGATCATTTACCTGAGCAGTGAAAATAAGATTACAACACTACTGTTCGCTCCAAAGATAGAATATAAATCAGAATTCATGGTAACTTTTGTTGTTATACCTTTTTGTTCAGGTAGTTCTTCACTGCTACCTCTTGGTTTAGTCTTGCTATAAGATCCTCCATATCCGTTTTTGTATTGACAAGTCTCTCATTCATGGCTAACAGAATCCTGTTCAATTTATTACGCAAGTCCAATGGAAGAACTATTTGTGTACTACCCTGCCTCTCCAAGTTCCAAACAAGACCAGTTCCAAGAGATGCATCAGGACTTTGGCGTAGATCCAGATGGCTATCACTGCTTGGACTTAGGAGACCAGACGTTGATGTCTCACCGGTTTGTAGAGCAAACCCGTCAGCACTCTCAAAAGAAAGCGTTCTATCATGCATTACTGAGTGAGTTGATGATTCTGGTTCTGAGAGAAGTCGTGAACCATTGTTAGTAAGAAACACACCTTTTGAAGCATTCCCATTAAACACATCCTTCGCTAGGATATTGTTGACATATCTTGAGCGGACTCTATTTTTGGGAAAGTCTTCAAGTTGCTCTAAAATAGTTTGGCTCATTGAAAGTCCCTCGTCAATGTTAGACATGCTAAAGTTAACAAGCTTCGCCATTGGATTTGCAAAATCTTCGTCCAGAGTTAAATCTTCCGTACCAACTTCAGAAATATCATCTTGTCCTAAACTTGCTGATCCAATCTCAGATGTTTCATAAGCAGTATCACTGCCATAGTCAGATGTGAGAGAACTGCCGCCAGCATGAAACAAACTCAAATTTGGGTGAATCACCGGCGACGAACTTGTGCTAGTTCTATCATTCTTGGCATCAGAAGCGTTCTGATCAACATCTTGACATGCTGAGAAGCAAGAACAAATTAGAATATGGCAACACATAACAGCATTTACCTATGCACAACTTATGTGCATAATGTAAAAGCTCATACCAGACCTAGCAGTAGCTTCTAGTTCAAGAAAGGATGCAACTACAACGCTTCTAGCCAATTCTATATCAGATAATAGCTTCGTTATCCACTCCTCAAGAGAGCACCTTCTCTGCAACAAGGTCACAGCTATCATCACTTGTGAAACAAATTGTTTGCATGAATAACTGTAACATTATTCTTGAGCACATGGCTTTCCATATATTTATACACCTGAAGTCTACCATTAATCTGGTTTGGAGGAAGGGGACTGAGGGAAGGGGAAAAAATTACCAAAAAAAAAATCGAGAGTAACAGCAGTCAACCAAGTGACCCAGGAAAAAAATGAATACCTCTTCTAACACTGCTCTGCTTTTCATACGCAACAACCCTTTGGGAGGAGCTGATGGAAAACTTTTTCTAGGAAAAGCTCTTTTAAGCTGTAACAATAACATTGAATGTGCATATGCCGTCAAACACATAGCATTTAAATCATTAACAAAAAAATGGAGAGTTGGATCAGCCTATGTTCAGGGAGAGCAAATTCTTACATCCGTTAATAACTTTAGAAAATCATTAAATCTTCTCAACACTCCTCGCATTGTGGTAACACCTTCAGGGGACTGCACACTTGCTTGAACCCTATAAAACTGTTCCTCTAAAATGTTATATATATAAGCAAGTTCTACTGAATACTGTAATAATGTATGACATGATGACATGCACAAACAAATATATGATTGTTCATGTTGGAGTTTATTGGAAGTTATGCCCTAGAAAGATATAAACACTGGCGAATTAAAAAAAAATTGAAATTACCACAACAGGTTCTGCATTTCTTGATTTTGGAAGGACAACCCAAGAAGGTATTGTAACACAATAACTCCATCCAGTTCGAGAATCATGAGGCCACACAGTATCACTACCACTCTGCATAAAAGAAGATAAAAATCTCAATGCCTTGAACTCTTCAACAGTAAACATAGAGTAACGTAGAATGATACTTCTCAGTCTACAGCTATCCTACAGAGCATAAGCAAAGATTTAGCTACTCCTATGTTCAACGAATGAGACACGAACAATTCAATTTGAGAGCAACAGAATCAATAGCTTAAGCTAGTTGTTAGGAATCTCACATTACTAATGAACTCACCCATTTGCGTGGCGGAGGACTCCAGTCCATACCTAATGGAAGCGGTGATGTTCCATCATGCCTGTGTTTTGGTGGACTCCGTCTCTGCATCATCTTCACCAAACACCTACCTATCCCTCTCTAGCTCTCCGTAACTCGAATCTGATATTCCGATCAGAAACAATCGGAGACGCGATCGAGATACCACAAATTAAGCAACTCCAATCAGAAATCAGAGCAGAAGATAGAAGAGTGAGAACCCATAGGGTTTATGAGGATCGTTGTCAGATCGAGGAGAAAGAGCATACAGATGGAGAGGTAAAAGAAGGAGCAGATGGCGTCTCTCAGTGATCTTTCCTCTCTTCCCATGGACCACGAAAATAAACGGCGGTGTCGTCTACTTTAACGGAAAAGCCGAGAGGAAATTTCGAAAACACGTCATTTAACGGAGGCGCGAAGCCTACCGTGAGATTCGGTTTGGATCGTCGCGATTCGTGAACCACGTTTTGGTTTTGTGTTGGGTTGGGCTCAGCTCATGGCCCATTATCCTTGAGATCTTCATTTTCATAATGCCCAATAAAGGCCACATTCATAATTTTTAACTCTTTTAAAAATAAAAATATCTAATTTTTTAACCTTATATTAATTTTTTTTTTTTGAATCTCCGTCGCTATCAAAAATTGAATATAAAAATCTGCCGGAAGCGAAAAGGTCTCCTCCAGCTCGAAGAGGAGAGAGAGAGAGAGAGAGAGAGAGAGAGAGAGNAGAGGTACAAAGCTAATTGGTTCTTCTCCTTCTCTCTCTCTCTAATTGATCTAACGATTCGTCTAGCTAGCTCGGTTTCCGCGGGAAACCTTCTTCTTCTTCTTCGTTGACCTTACCGTAGATGGCGATTCTATACGCACTCGTAGCGCGTGGAACGGTGATTCTTTCAGAGTTCACGGCAACGTCAACGAATGCGAACACAATCGCCAAAAAGGTCCTGGAGAAAGTTCCTGGTAACGACGACATCAACGTTTCTTATACTCAGGATCGTTATGTATTTCACGTTAAACGCACCGATGGTCTCACCGTTCTCTGTATGGCCGAAGAATCCTCCGGAAGTATATCCTTATTTACTCTTTTACCCCTATGAATTCGATTTATTCTTAAATTAGTCAATTACTTTGTGAATTGAGAAGTAGACATAATGATTAATATATATAAATGTAAATTTCTTCAGGGAGAATTCCATTTGCGTTTCTAGAAGATATTCATCAGAAGTTCGTAAGAACTTATGGGAGAGCTGTTCATACAGCTCAAGCTTATGCCATGAATGAAGAATTCTCAAGAGTTCTTAGTCAACAAATTGATTATTACTCTAATAATCCTAATGCTGATAGGATTAATCGTATTAAAAGTGAAATGAATCAGGTCTGTGATGAGTTTTCTCTTCTATATGTGAATGAAGAACTTTGGTTCTGAGTTCTGAGTCATCTTGGTTTTGTACAGGTGCGTGATATTATGATTGATAACATTGATAATGTTCTAGATAGAGGTGAAAGACTTGAGCTTCTTGTTGATAAAACTGCTAATATGCAAGTAAATACATCTCGTTTTAAAAAACAAACTCGTCGTTTCAGAAGTAATGTTTGGTGGAGAAATTGCAAGCTCATGTATGTTTTCCTTAAACCCATTATTAAGTTTAACAATTTGTAGTATATTGTCATTGCAAAACCCTAGTTTTTTGGCTTAAGAACACATTAAACTATGGCAGAAATTGGATTAAAACATATGTGTTGTTGTGTTTTGCAGGGTCATCTTAATACTAGTATTACTGGTGATTACTTACTTCGGTGTGGCCTTTCTCTGCCATGGACTTACTCTACCATCTTGTATTTGAGTTCATCCATCTCTGAAGGAGCCTATCTGGTACTGTGTTGCTTGCTTTTTGTTTCTACTCGTCTGATTTTAATCTTTCTTGAGCTTTTGATTGACTTAAAAAGCTTATGTTTTCACTTATATGAAGTTTTTGTTATTTATATATAGCTATGTAAAAGCTCATTGCTTTGAAAGCTGTGTGAATTATTGTTGTTATCGTATTCTACACTTACATACATAATGAGAAATGAACAGCCTTGTATTGATTAACATGTTCATTCAAGCTTTGAAACAACTTGTTTATGCGAAAATTTTCTTATGCGTTTAACACTTGTTATTAGGCATGGGCAAAATAACCAACCCGAAGTATCCGATCCGAATCCGATTCGAAAAACACAACTCGAATCCAGAAAATTATTCTATTGGGTGCTAGACTTCTAAATCCGAAAACCCGTATCTGAATCTGAATCCGAACATGTCGGTTAAAACTCGAAATCTAATTATATATTATATATATAAATAATTAACTTACTATAATTTTTTTAGTTATATTTGTGAAATCTTAGTTAACATTTTTAAAATTTAATAATTTTTTCTTTTTTTTCAATATTTTTTTACCCGAATCCGACCAAACCCGACAAAATTGTTATATTGGATATTAGACTTTTAAACCCGATATACCCGAACGCGAATGGATTTTACATGAATCCGATCCGTTTACCTGAATATCCAGCCCTAATTGTTATACAAATTAGCCTCGTAGCTGAATGTAAATAAATATAAGAAAGGAAGACAATAGAGTATACTGGTATTATATGTGTCATTAATAGTTGTCTAACAATAAAATATAGGTGTAACTAATAATGGCCACACGCATCTCACTCACCAACTTGACATTTTCTCGTGCCACCTAATAATAGCAAAATGAATAAGCCATATACTCATGTCTAGAATCACATTTTAGATCCAAAAGTATTTTTTTTCTCGACATAATTGATTTTAATAATAAAAAATGGTGAACAATCAGATCAATAGGTGCAGAGAATATAAAAGCTTTTAGCTGAGAGACAAATAAGTCATTCTAACATTCTTTGTATTTTTTTAACATTCATTACCATTTGTCTCTTTATTTTTAGTCAGTTTCTCCCTCTTTTATTAAAAATGACAAGAACTTAGTTGGAGATAATAAAAACAAATGTTAGAATACAGACAGCAAAAAAAAAAAAAGAATTTTAATATATATAATTTAAAAAATAAATATTGTAATAAAGATTCCGATGTTGTTCAGACATGTGACTAGTTAAAAACATACATATGTTAGTTACTGTAATAAACAAAAGTGTTTTGTTTGTTATTACACAATAAATAAATAAAAAATTAAAATATGTTTATTTTTCTTGTCTAACGCTTTCTCTCTGCGTCTCCTTTTCATTCCCTCGAGTCGCGGTTACTCTTCCATTTTTTTTATATTTTCTCAAATGGTCAATTTTCTCGAATCATCCTCAGGCTAATCTAATTCAAATCTCATTCCATTGTTTCCTTATCAAAAGACTCAATCTTAAAGTCAATAAACACAGACAGATCTCTGCAGATTCATTAATTCATTCACACAACTAGATCTTTGATTTCTCGTTTAAATTTATAACCTTTTTTGATGGGTTGGAGATATAAAGCTGGTTTGTTCTTGATTGGTACCGTTGTTGTTATATGGGTCACCTCTGCAGAAGTTACTCAGGTTTATATATAATATTCTCATTTTGTTCTTTTGAAGCTTTTTGATTTGTATTGAATCTGATTTTGACTTGTATTGACCAGGATATATTTACAGCTTATAAACAACCATTTGCAGTCACATATCTTGGAGCTTCTCTTATGATTGTTTATCTTCCTATTGCATTCTTTAAAGACTGGATTTGTAGATGTTTAGAGAGAAGATCTTTGAAACAAGGTTTGGTTGATGAGTCTTCTGTTGAGATTAGTTCTCCTTTGAAGCTTAAAATCATTGAAATGGAACTTCAAGGGACTATGAATAAGAAAGATAGTGAAGAAAATCTTTCATTACATGAAGAAGATTCAAAACCATTGATTAGTAAATGTAAAGAAGAAACACAGATTCTAAAACATGGTAAAGAGATTACAACTAAGCAGATTGTATTGTATGGGCTTTACCTTGCACCAATTTGGTTTATAACAGAGGTTTGGCTTCTTAGATATGTTTTGTTGTTTTTGATGTGTCTGAAAGTTTATAATACTTTGGTAATGTCTTGATAGTATTTGTCCAATGCTGCTCTTGCACGTACAAGTGTTGCAAGTACTACTGTATTGTCTTCAACCTCAGGACTATTTACTCTTTTCATTGGTGTGTTTTTGGGACAAGATACTTTGAACCTATCAAAAGTAATTGCTGTATTTGTTAGCATGGCTGGTGTTGTCATGACAACACTTGGAAAGACTTGGGCTACTGATGAATCACAATCAAATTCTTCATTGTAAGTTTCTTGATCCTAGTCCTTTTCACCATGCATTGATAGCTCAAGTTGATAGTTACTTTTAACGTACAGTTGATATTTGTGTTTAGCAATGGGCAAAGATCTCTAATGGGAGATCTCTTTGGACTACTCTCTGCAGTTTCTTATGGACTCTTTACAGGTTATAATAAATCCTTCAATGGTTTAGAGATTTTGTGTTGGTGATCATAATATAATGACATGTGTTGTTGATAACACAGTGCTTTTAAAGAAGTTTGCTGGTGAAGAAGAAGAAGGTGTTGATGTACAAAAGCTGTTTGGTTATATTGGATTGTTCACACTTGTTGCTCTTTGGTGGCTTGGTATACTTATATATATATACAATTATACAAGTGTATCTATTTTCAGACAAAACGTAACACATAGAACTGTTGTCTCTTGTCCAAAAATTTATGGTTTTATTGTTTTGTTTACAGTGTGGCCATTGACAGCATTAGGGATAGAACCTAAGTTTACAATACCACACTCTGCTAAAGTAGATGAAGTTGTCTTAGCTAATGGTTTCGTTGGAAGTGTCCTCTCTGATTATTTCTGGTACGTTTCAATTAATCAATGTTTTGAGATCCGACCCGACCGGTTGAACCGGTTAATCCTGGACTCGGATGGTCTTACGGTTTAGGTTTATGACAAAAACCAGCAACTTAAAAACTGAAAAAATCAAGAAAAACCTGCTATAAACCCGTTATTAGGCCGGTTCAACCGGTTAACCGAGTCAAATTTTTTTACTAAATATTTTAAAAAACTTTAGTTTTTTAAAATATTATTAAAAATGACGTGAGGGTATTTTTGTAAATTTGTAAACAAAGGGCACTTTCTGTGGTGTGGACGACTCCGTTGGTTGCAACGTTGGGTATGTCTTTGACCATTCCGCTAGCGATGGTTGCTGACATGATGATTCATGGTCGTCACTATTCAGCTATTTACATACTTGGCTCTACTCAGGTATAATTAAAAAAAACTCATATTTATATAAGCCATCAGAGAATTAATAGTTTGTTTGATTTTTATTTTATTTATTTTCAGGTGTTTGCTGGATTTGTAATAGCTAATGTATCAGACTTGTTCTCAAAGAAGCTTGGTTTGTAGCGGATAATTATTTTTATATTTTTTTGGGTAAAAAAATTGTATCATATATTTTTTGTTTAATTAAAAGGCAAAAAATGTTTTTTTCATTCAGTGACTGAAAAAAAAAAAGATTGATTGATTCTTAATGGTTAGAAAACGATTTTTGTATAAATGTAGCATATAATATATGTTGTGCTTATTAGATTTAAAATAAAACTAGACGTATAATATATTTTTGATAAATTGTATGCTGACTAGACTTTAATATTTATTTACAAATTGTATTATATTCTATGTATAAATGTAGTTTTAAGTTTTTAAATTTATTTTAATATTTTGTTGTTTTTAGTTTTCCATGTAAATGTTTTATAATATTATCAATTCTATTTTCATTACTTTAATAGATTAACCAATAAAATAAAATTAGATAAATATTTAAAAAGTATAAAAAAATCTCTAAACTATAAATATTTTGAAATATAGAAAATACTAATTAACATGGTCAATTACTTTTGACCAAAAACAATTTGACTAAAATAATAATTAGACGGTCAACAAATTATGACCATATTAAATTATTAATAATACTCTGGTCAAAGAATTATCTTAGACTTTCAAACAAAACAAAGGAAATAACTTTAATATAATAATAACAGAATAATCCTTACTCTTTTTAATATTTTCCCAATTTCCATACTCTAAATTTTTCTACATTTTCTGTGTTAATACCTTTTAAATTCAGCATAACAATACCAAAACTTTTATATTATAAATTAACCTCAACTCACCCCAAAAATATACACAAGATCACAGATTTGAGCAACCATATACTCTCATAAATCCAAAATATTTTGATAAAAAATCTCCAAAGCTTGAAACAATGGCATCAAACACTTGCAAACTCTTTTGCCTTGTTTTCTTCTTTGGTTTAATCACTCAAGGTATATATTATATATAATATATATGTCTTATTAATTATTTTCTTTTATTTTTAATCAATGCAAAATAATAATTTATGTGTTTTCATTTTGAAGGTTATGGAGAGTGTACTCTAAAGTATCTAACAGTGAAACAATCAAAGACAGGTAAAATGGTTCAGAACAAACCAGAGTGGGAAGTGAAAGTGACAAATACTTGTTCTAGATGCAAATTCCAGTATGTAAAATTGTCATGTGTTGGTTTTAAATCTATTACACCTGTCCCTACTTCATTGTTGTCTAAATCTGGTGAAGTGTGTTTACTCAATACTGGTAAACTCATATTTCCTCAGATGAATGTTGTTTTTAAATATGTATGGGATGTGAGTTTTGATCTTAAGGTTATTGATGGTGTTGTTGTTTGTTCTCCTTTATTATAAAATTAATTAATAATAGTTAAGTTTTATAATATGAGTTTTGTGTGATTTGGTTTTGTTTCATGTTTGTTTTGCTTATTTAAGCACACATGAAAATATAGCGTTGGACATTTGAATTAATCGGATTAAATGAATTGAGTTATTCGGTAATCGGGTTGTTCGAAAATTTTAAAATTTATCGAATAAACCGAAAAAAATCTCGGATTAATTGATTCGAATCAAGATTTAATCAGATCGGATTACTGCAAAAAAATTTGGATTAAACGGATCAAAAATTTTAAATCGATTTATTCTATCGAAAATTCGAAATTATATAATTTTACCTCAAAAATTAAATTTTAATCCGAATAAATTGATTATTTTGATCCGATCCAAAATAAAGATAAAATTCTGATCAATTTATTCATCCATATCCGATTAATGCGAATTTGATATATATTGAATTTTGCCGATATGATCCAAAAAACCCCGATGTGTTTGTCCAAAACTAATGAAATATACGTGATATTAGTTTTAATATTCGGTTTTATATTGTTTTTTATAAGTCATAATTTTTATGACATTTTTTCCTGAAGAATAAACATTTAAACAAATAAAAGTAGTAAATGTTAACTGAAATTATTGGAGATAAGAGGTTGAGAACAAGAAAAAAAAAAATAGAAAAATCGAGTTAGTAGAGATTAATTTTTAATAAAAATAAGTCAAGTGTTAAATCGCTCAGTTCCAAACATTCGAAATTGAATAAAAATACACGAAATGGATTTGTAAAGTTTTATACTAACCATGAAATGATGAAGTTCATTGTTGTCTATAACCACACCGAGACTGAAGTATTTCGCAGCGACGGTGTGTAACTGACTCAGCTGTGAATCGATCATCTGAATCTGGTTAACAGGAATTGCAACCTTAAGGCAAGCTACATGAGCCACCAGAAGCTGGATCATACATCGGATGTCTCAAAATTGCCGTCTTATAGGTAGCGGAGGCGCATGATATGAATCTATCACCGTTGTTATGCGGAGGCGCAAGATATGCATCTACTTATACTAATGGTGATGATAGCTTCTCATAGTGACTTATCAACCACTCGCCCATATCATCCATTGCCGAAAGATACACTCTAAAGACACTTTCTCAATAATTACTTTTAATAATCTCTCTTGCGACTTGCGAGTTCCGTCAGATCAAAAATCATTTCTCACCTACGATATTTATTTTTTATAAATTTTTTTAAAATGTTTATTTTGAATCTGATGAGAATAAACTTGGATCCATAAAAAATGGATATGAGTGGGAAACAAAAACAAATCAGCTGATAACAAGTTTGATTTTATTTAATATATATAATATTGAGCATTTAAAAAAGCGAATCTTTTATCCAAAAGACACGCCGACCCACCAACACTACAAAATTTCAATTTTAAATTAAAATAATAATTAAATAGTGAAAAAATAATGATAGATCTCCCTTGTCTTGTCACGCGTTAGTTGAGCGGAACACAAGGATTCGATGATATATAGACGTAGGATAAATTAGCCATGGTCAATCGGATCGGGTTGTTCGGATCAGATCAGTAAAATTTAAAATAGATCGGATTCGGGTTAATCAGATATGGGTGAATAAGTTAATCGGCACAGTTTTATTTCTAGTTCGGATTTCGGATCGGATCGGTTTGGTTTAATATAATCAATTTATTCGGGTTGTTCGGATTATTCGGATTAAAATTTAATTTTCGAAATAAAATTATATAATTTTAATAGAATAAATCGATTAAATACAAATTTTGATCCGATTAATCCGAAATCTTTTTGCAATGATCCGATTAAACTTTGATCTGAACCGATTAATCCGAGATTTTTTTTTCGGTTTATTCGGTAAATTTTAAAATTTCTGAATAATCCGATTACCAAATAACCCGATTTGTTTAATCCGATTAATCCGAATGCCCAGTGCTAGGATAAATGGAGAATTATCAATTAGAATGAGTAAAAGTCTAATTTAGTTGTCCTATTTTTTGTCCTCTACTGACAACTTCCAAGTTCCAACTACAACGAATCGGTACAAAGAGAAAAACCCCAGAGAAAATATTAAAAAACCTAATTTCCACCTTATTCTTAAAAAAACAAGGCAAGTAATGAGTGTTTTTAACTCAAAAAGAAGAATACAGAAACGAGAATGAGTTCACTGTAATCAGATCCCAGATCTTCAGATAGACTCTGCCCATTTAGCTAGTTCCATATAGTATATCGTCTTCAGATGGTGTCATGTTCAGATCAGGGAGAAAGAATAAACTCTTTTGTTTATCTGAGCCACTGGTTTTTTCCTCTACTTTTAAAGACTTTGATTCGGGTATTCTCACTAGTTGCGATTTATGAATCAGATCAACCTGTTTCTCATTCGTGCCACGACCTGTGTTCTTTAGGTCAAGCTGAAACAAAAAACATAGTAGTAAATCATGATTCAGCCACATTTGATATCAGAAGCTGAATACTAGAAAGATAGAATCAAATAGTTTTACCTTAATCCTCTTTAACCTATGGTTCCTTACGTTTTGTTCATCGAATGTTACTCGGAGACTTGCAATTTCCTGTGGAAAATATTGTATTTGTTAGAATATAATGCAAATGTGTATTAGAAACCATAAACAAATGGTTATATCTACCTTTTCAAGGTTATCTCTTTCCTTCAATCTCAACTTCTCTTCATCTTTAAGCTCAGAAGACGATAACTGTCAAATATTTAAAAAAAAACTCAGCTCAATAAAAAAAGTTGAATTTAAGAATTTTAGATTCGGTTTTGAGATTCACTATCAACCTTGTTTTTCTTCACTCTCTTAGAAAAAGAACTGTTAATTTCGTTCGTAGCAAAGACCTGTAAAACAAACAAAAAAAAAACGCATTTGATTAGCAATAAAATAAAATAATTTTAAATTAAAATATAGTATATAATTGGAAATAATTATATCGAAGGTGATGAAGCACGATGCCACATCATGAGCATCATCATCTGATCCCTCTTTAAATATCTCCGACAAGATTTACTCGTTTCAATTTTTAACCTGCCTTTCCCTAAAACGATACCGTTTAAGCCTCAAACGTTCAGCAAACGCGAACGTTTGACCAACTATCCCCATAATCTAAAGGTACTTTTTTAATATTCCTCAAGACAAGTAAGGTTGACCGGTTTATAATATTCTAAATCGAACCAGCCAAATTATCAGACACTCCCAACGCAAGACCCGGTTCAATGTGTACCGGAGAGTTCGGTTATTCATTTTAACCGTCAAACTCTCGATTGAACAATCAAAAATAAGCTTGTCACAGAAAGTAAACTTTAAAGTGAGAAAAAAATTAAAGTGTTTAATAGGCTTTAATTTTCTGGAAATTGACAAGCAGGATAAAATAAGATGTTTCCGGCGGGTTGTTAGAGCGGTGAAACACGGCGGAGGAAAAAAAATTTCCAGTGGATTCGGTAGAAAATGAAGAAAACAGACGAAAGCACACATAAAAAGAGATATTATATTTTCAAACGTCTGAGAGATGATGTCATCTTAGACTTGAGAATTCGATTATGAATAAGAGGATTTTGAAGGAGTATAGAAATCAGAGAGACATCGAAAGATTACGAACACGCAAAGAACGGTGAACTCAGAATTTACCAGCTAGATCGGAATCGGAAGTCAAGCGATATGGCGGATTTGAATCTCTCGGGGGCTACTGAATTTGTTAACGAGAGAAGAAGAAAGATAGAGAGAAGACTAAATCGAGAAACGAGAAAATCACGATATGGTTTGGGAAAGAGAAATTACCTTAGATCCAGATCCTGTAGATGTAGAGCAGCTAGCTTGACGACTCGTGTCTTCGAATCCATCGGTAGAGGGAGATGCAGAGCCTCCAACGCTTCTAGATCCACCGCTCCATGATAGCGGAGTCTTCGGACTGGCTCTAACCGAATCCACAT
>KE157250.1:69812-104413 GCA_000411055.1 Leavenworthia alabamica
TGTGAAAACTTCAACTGTGTGGCTGGAGTATTATTATTTTATTTTCATTTATTTAGTAAAATAAAATAAAAAAAATAAAAGTGCGGGACCCGAAAACTGAGTTGTGTACTTGTGTGCGGGAATGTAAAAAATTCTCCAATAAAAAGCTTTCACGAAATGTAAAACTGGTGAAAACTTCCTTTTTTTCTGGGTTGGTAGATGAAATTTTCTCTATGTTAGTCATTAGAACACCATCAATTATGTTATTATATTCATGGAATATAATATAAATAATTGCAAATGAAAGCAAAAAAAAACTAACGTGGATCAATGGCCTGCTATATAAAATTGATTCGCCGTTTAACACGTCACATGATCTACTAATGAACAGGTAACGGATGTAAACCAGCTCCGTTACCATCGTTAACAAGGCAAGTTATTAGATGACTAAGTAATTTCCAGCTGGCCAGCTTTGCAGCGAAAAACATAGGCCTCAAATCGGGCTAAGGTGGGCTGTCTAACTCATCCTGATCATTTGGATTAATCGGATTAAACGGATCGGGTTATTCGGTAATCGGCTTGTTCAGAAATTTTAAAATTCACCGAATAAAGCGAAACAAAAATTGCGGATTAATCGGTTCGGATCAAGGTTTAATCGGATCGGATCAATGCAAAAAAATTTCGGATTTATCGCATCAAAAATTTTATTTAATCGATATATTCTATTAAAATTATATAATTTTATTTCAAAAATTAAATTTTAATCCGAACAACAAGAATAAATTGATTATTTAAACCAATCCGATCCGAACTATAAATAAAACTGTACCGATTAACTTATTCACTCATATCCGATTAAGCCGAATCCGATATATTTCGGATTTTAGCGATCCGATCCGAACAACCCGATCCGATTGGCCAGGGCTATGTCTAACTATGATAGACAACTGAGATTACGACATGTTAACAAATCTAATGACATCCATTGCTAATAAACTCTTAATGATCACTGAGATGATGATCATATTAAACAGATTCAATTTCAACTTCCCCAGATCATTGTTTTTGTTATGTACAATACCAGCTGTTATATAATGACTATTGTAAAACTGTGTTCTTCTTTTGGCTTGTTTCTTATGATGATAACAGATTTGGTGAATTTTTCCCAGAGAAAATAGATTTAAACTAATTGCTTCATATTGTCATAGCTTTACCAAATAAAACTTATATAATATTGCATTAGATAGAAGTACAAAGATGTGTAATACTGAGATTACATTGAAACCTAAGCTTCATCTACCCAGTAAATACATCTCTAATTTAACAGAAACAAACGAAGAACTCACTAAAGAACATGAAAACCCAAATTAAAACTAAGATACGAGTAAATTAAAGATAAAACTACAGAGAATTGCACCAAGAACACATGGACATAAACGAAGAAGACCTAAGGAAGAAGCTATAATTTACCCAGATAACATGATAATAAAGAAGAAACTAAAACACAAATGTAGACAAGGCCTATGCACAAATACTCCTACATAAACACTAAAACCTAAGAAGAGAAACTAAGACCTGTTAAGAAGATATTTCGATCTTGCCCCTTGAAAAAATAAGGGAAGATTCGAAATGGTTCATAACGAAGATGCGTTTCTTCATCTTCTAGATTCGTCGTCTGGAGATATTTTGTTGTTGCTCTCAGGTATTTAAGAAGATATCAGACGATCTGTAAACGGACTCGAGAGATTTATGTAACTTATGGATCATCGGAGATTATTAACAAATCTAAAATGATCGGAGACATACGCAGTTATGCGATGTCTAAGCGAAGGATCCTGATTAGGTCATTGGTAGCGTCGGTGGATTGGAATAGAGAGACGCTCTTCTTCGTGAAAAAAGCTGGTAACGGAACATCGCTCGGAGGTGGCGAGGTCATGGTTACAGGACCAGCGTAAAACGGAGCTTTCTTTGATTTCCGGCCAGATAAACGGATCTGACTCGGAATCGTAACCGGATCTGATCTAATCTTACGTGTAGAATCCAGATCTGGCTTCTCAACAACCGGATCTGAGGTTATCTTAGGGATTTCCTCGCCGCGCTTGAGAATCCTCACCTGGCTAACAACAACGGAGCTGGTAGGTATCTTCTTCACCGTTCCAGGAGGAGGAGGAGATTTGTTAGCTTGATTTCGCGGAGGACTCCGGCGAGCACGGTTAGCAATCGGCTTTTTCGGCCTATTGGGACATGAGCTAGGGTTACGAGGATATTTCATATGAGAAAAAGGTTGTTGCAAACAGTCCTGAGGATTTAGAACAGCTACACCCATATTGATTCAGTAAAACCGCTGAGAGAGGTAGTAACAGAAGAAGAAATTATTAGATTTTTTTCTCGAGAAAATTGAGAAATAAAATCAAAGGCGAGAGAAGAAGATGAATATGTCAGGAGATGAAACAAGGGTCGTTTTATACACAAATACTCAGCATTGGCTATACAACAGCCTAAAGGCGGTTTCTTAACCAACTCTCACGCTCTTGTTCGTGAACTAAACGCGCTAAAGTTGGTTTTCCTTTTCTTTTATTTTTTTATTTAAATAATATTTTTTTAACAAGTTTCTTTCTTTATTCCTTTTTTTTAATATTATTTTTCTGATATTTTTTGGTAATCTACTTTTCTTGATATGTTATTCAATGGATCTAATACTTTGATTGTGAGAGGTTAATTATCAAACTTGTGTTGTATTGTTTGTATATTTTTCCATTTAATGATTAAACTTGTATATTTGTTTAGATGAATTACATATACCTATTAGTGGTTAAACAAATTAAACCATATAATTAGTATTTTTTTATGTTATAAAATTAAAATTATAAATTTGGAGTTTGGATTTTAATTATAAACTAGATAATATCTATGCAAATAATAATATTATTAAATATTATTTACTTCTATATATGTACTACTTTTTAAAGAATAATATTTGTAATAGTTTTGTTAGTATATATTCAATTTTTGTAATATATTTCTATCTTTTATTTTAAAATAAATCAAATATATATGATATTTTGAGTAACATCATATTAAATAAATAATATATATTATGTTTTAAATAAATAATTAATTTTTAAATAAGTAATTATTATACAAAAAATATTTATATGATTTTTTGGGTAATATTTTAGGAATTCAAAATTTTAGTTATATTTTTTCATTGACATTTGTTACATTATTCTACATATTTTGAGTTTTGCATTTTATTTAAAAGAAAATTAAAATCTTTTTTAAAAACTTTAGTATCATAAAATTGTAAAATTAGATTCTTTTAATAATATAACAATACATAATATAATATTTTAATTAAATCCCACTAATTACTAGTTGTAATACATCTCCCTTAATTATATTATTAGAGATTTTATGAAATTACAAAACAACAATTGCCACGTCGAAAAGACCACTTCCTCCTCACCCACAACAAGTCGAAGTCGTGTAAGAGGTTATTGAGCAATTGTAAATGTTTATATTTGCTAACAAACAAACAAATCAAACATTATCTAATTCAACCAAACTATTAAATATCAATAATACGAATTAAAAAATATTTACATTTTCAAAAGCTGCTTTCCCGACCGTTTCCAAGCAAATCCTCAGTTACGCATTTGTCACTTTCATTATCACACGTTAAATTTATATAAAATATAAATATACATATATAACCCTTTGAGTAAACTTTATATTATTCTCATACAATATACATGCATAATAAGCTGTACACGCCAAATTCTTAATTTTATAATGTTTTAGCAAGAATTATAAAATATACTCTCTTTATTTTAAATTAAATTATATATTATTTTATTTATTCACACTTCTTAAAAAATAATAAATCTATGACCATAAAGTTAAGTGCTCAGTTACGCTTTGGTGGATAGCAATATAAATTTATAATATTAAATTTAAATTTAAATTATTTAGAATATATGCGTTGGGAATAGGTAAATGAAAACAACTTTTGGAAAGAAGTGGTCGACAAAATTTAAAATATTTAATATTTTATGTATATATTTTATTCAGCATTAAATGTAAAAGAGGCGCGTGAGAATGAAGTGGGCCTTCTTGGGCTATGAGAGGAACCCACGACGACCTTACCTAAACCTCAGCTACGTGTTTGTGGGTCCCAGTTTGAGGCTCCCAACCTCTCTGTACTCAATACTCATTCTTTTTCTTCACCCTCCATTATTAACATACTCATTTAAAAAGAACCCTTCATATTCATACTTATTTACAATATTGCCACGCACTCGTCTAACGTCTTTGACCATGGATATTTCTCAAGTGTGTGTTTTACGTTTTTACCCTTTTGAATTATTACTAAGCTTTTATGTTATTAAATTATTTTTAACTATTGGAATTCTCATTAATTCATATTAAATTATACTTGATATTTGCTTATAAAAATATTTATGTATGTGAATGATTTATTGTGTTATTTTTATATTAATATGGATCGTAAAAATATAAATAATTGAAAGAAAAAAACAAGAAAAACGACTAGTTATGGGTTGGGAGAGGTAGGGTATAAGGTAGAGTCCACCGTCCACGTGTTAGATGACGTTATAATCAATAAGAAAATTGACACGTGTAAGATTATTATAGGATTGGCGTGAAGTTGTGTGAGTGATTTAGGAATCAGTCAATCGTAACGAATCAATCAACTTTGGCCGACCAAAACAATAAATTATAAAGTATTGGTCATATTTATAATTATTTACTTAATGTTGGGGTATATCTTTGATTTTTAAAAGATGAGTGATTGATGAGTTCGGTCAAATTAAGACAAGATAAAGAAATGATCGCTAAAGTCTACTTGGCTTCGTTCTCTTGTTGTTGAAAACTTTGATATTAACCTTTCACTTGCCCTCGGTATTCGGTTCGGTTTTTGGTAAAATCGAACCGAACTAAATCGGTTTCGGTTTGTTTGATTTATTCGGTGTAAATTAAACCGAATAAACCGAAACGAAAAGTGAATTTTAAGATTTATTCGGGTTAATCGGATTAAATTCAGAAATATTTTTTTACCCAAAACCAAACAGTTGAAACTGGAAACCGAAACAAACAAACCGATATTTTTTTTGTTTTACTCCGGAGTTAATAATAAAAAATCGAACAAACCGAAAAACCAAACCGTTTAACTCGAATCCCCAGGACTACTTGTCACCACTAGCTAATGTTATAACCAAAGCAATATAATATGATGATGATCAGCCCTAACTCAATTCGATTTTACATAAATCATGAATTGTATTAACAACCTTATACCAATTAAAAAAGTATAAATATGAATTCAAAGCTTGATGATGATCGTAATGTCAGATTTTGACCTTTATATACTCAAGGAGGATTTAGCTCAGGGGCTCATAAGCATTAAGCAAAACATAAACAACATAACTGAATCGTCAGATCAATCAAATGCTACGAAATAACTCTTATAGAAGAAAATTTGGTAACATCATAATCAAAAAGTCTTACATAAATATGAAAATGTCATAACTTAAAATCCAAAAAAAAACTTGAGGAAATGTTAAAAACCAAACAGATAAAGAAGACTTATAACTTAGAATCCGAGCTTGGTTCTACGCCAGTGCCTACGCTTGGCATTGTACCTGATAAAAACACAACACCAGATCATTAGAACACAAAGCATTTCTTAGTTCACTACTTTCACCTAACTAAAAAATAAATAAAAAATAGTTGAACCTGATGGTGTTGTCGGTACGAAGACGAATCCAGTGGGGAATAGGCCTGTTCTGTCTCATCTTCTTGGCTAGCTTCTTCTTGATCATAAATGACTTGTGCGACGGCTGTTTCATTTCATTTTTTTCAATAAAAAATCAAAATCAATAATTTCTATTCATTTTATAAACTAACATCAAACTCTAAATCCAAATCAAACAGTGTACAAACCATCTCAAATCGATTGAAACAAAGATTAAAAGTTTCGAGAGAGGGAGAGAGAGTGATTTACCATCTTGACGTCGTGAGATTTGCAGCTGCTGAACTATGCCGGCCAAAACTACACAGTAGATGTGAACTAACCTTTTTAAGTTTTAAAGTAGAAACCCTAATTTAGTACTGGGCTTTTTATGTAGTTCTACAATTTTAAGGCTTTATGTTTCGACCCAAGGCCCATTCAATAGTCCTGACTCCTGAGCTAAAATCATTTTTATGTGTCTCGTTCCCACAGTTTTAACTCGCCCTGGGCCGTCGGATCCGATCAAACGGATCGGACGGTGGTGATCCGAACAACACATCATCGGGTATGGTGGGTAACCAAAGAGAAAACCGATCGGTAAAATTTTAAATGTTAATCGATTTTCGGATCGGTTCGGTTCGCTACTCAAAAACCGAGTCTCATTCTCTTAACATATTATCGATAACCATATTGATAACCGATTTATACTTTGGTTTGGTTAGGTTTAATTTATTTGGTTTAGTAATTTTTTATTTCAGTCAAACCTGGTTCTACGTCTACTCCTCCTTCCTCCAAGGCAAAGGAGAGTGATCTGGAGTCAGAATCTGAAGAAACACCCAAAGCACCAAAAACAACAACAAAGAGTAAACCAAGGAAGTCGCAGGCAAAGTCTGGTGGTAAGAAGAGGAAGCGATGAGGAAGTTTTTCTCGTTTGAATTATGGTTAATGGTGGTAATGGTCGCCGTGAAATGGTGGTACTTGACGTCGTCTGTCGCCGTGAAGTGGCTTTGCTTATTTTTATTTCATTTATATTTTATTTAATAGTTAACACATTATGATGAGTTATGTATTTATATACTGATGTTTATATCCAATAGCCATATTTGTTGAATTTTTTTTATTGATGCGATCGTATAATAATGTTATAAATACATTACAACATGTTTGTTTATCTCAATTTCTTACAAACCAACAAGAACCGGGAATTTAACGTACCACTTCCCGGTTAGTGAGTCTACCGATCTTTCTCTATTTTATACACATCACTTGTGAATAGTATATTTAAGCCGCAAGCAACTTCTTTATGTCCTTCTGCAACATCTCAAACATTAGTACGTGTATAATAATATTTCAAATCATATAATATATAGTTTAGTAATGTTATGAGTTGATAGACTCTCTCTAAACAATATTCTTACCTCGATTTGAAAAGGCGAAGTCGTGGGAACATATCTCTCCACGACTTTGCCATTTTTATCAACCAAGAATTTCTCAAAGTTCCATTTAATGATATCACCCAAGAATCCACCAGCACTTGATTTCAAGAACTTGTAGATTGGAGCTGTGCTTGGTCCATTGACATCAACCTGAAAGGATACAACAACTTATTAAAATTATCAAGTCTCCTTACTCATCTCCGACACATCTAACATCTTTAAACTAAGAACCATACCTTATCGAATATAGGAAACTCAGCTTTGAATCGAGTACAAGCAAATCTTTTGATATCAGGGTTTGATCCAGGTTCTTGACCACCAAATTGATTGCAAGGGAAAGCTAGAATCTCAAATCCTATATAATGAAATAAAAATTCAGGTCACAGTGTGTTGTTACTTGTTACATACTCAGTGTGATATATAAAGCTTATATTATAATAAAAAAGCTCACCTTGGTTCTTGTATTTCTCGTACAACTGTGAAAGTTCTGAGTAATTTGATGATGTCAAACCACTATGAGTAAATAAAAAAAACAAAAACAAAAATGTCAAACAACTTTGACAGTAAAAATTAGCCCTGAACATTCGGTTTATTCGATGTAAACAGTTTGGTTTTTTGGTTTGTTTGATTTTCAAAAATTAGTTTTAAAGTAAAACCGAAAAAAATTGGTTTGTTCGGTTCGGTTTTAGGTAAAAAAAATATTTCCGAATTCAATCCGATTAACCCAAATAAATCGAATAAATCTGCTTTCGGTTCGATTTATTCAGTTTATTCGGTGTAAATTAAACCGAACAAACCGAATAAACTGAACTGAAACATGATTTTTTACCCATTATTAGGTTAACCGAATATGAATTCAAACTTAACCGAACCGAACTAAAAATAAAAAAATTCCGATCAGTTTACTCCTCTAAAACCGAATAACCCGAAACCGATTAGTTCGGTTCGGTTTTCGGTAAACCGAACCAAATGCCCAGGGTTAGTAAAAATAAACAAATAAAATCTAATAATCAAATATAAATCAAAATTAAATGAAAAATAATGAGACCATTGTGAAGCAACGTTAACGATCAAAAGAGGTTTGCCTTTGAATTTGTTTAGAGACACATCTTTCCCATCTATGTCCTGTCTCACAATTATACAGAAACATCAACACATAAGTAAACAAAACATATTTTTAATATATTTTTATAATGTTTTCTTCTGTTTCAATACAAGTTAATACCTTTACAGTGAAATCATGAACCGTCTTCTCTGCAGCAGCTCTTGCAAAGACTCTGAAATTTCTGGATTTGAATTGAAACCCAATTTGGTTTTTTGAAGATTTCAAGGAAACCCCACTTATCAAATTCCAAGAATTTGATGTTTTGGTAGAGATTTTCAATGAAGGAACGAGAAAAGCTGAGGAATTTGGAGGTGGGTTTGTAGCAAAACCATTGAAGACTAAAGAGAATGATGTATAAGAGGAAGCCATTATAGAAACCAGAATCAATATCTTAGGCTCTTAGCTAATAACAAAAACAACAGCATTATTTATATCATGTTTTATAATTAAATTTAAAATTACATTTCTGCAATTTTTGCACATGATATTAGGTAATTAGGTATATATTATGCGGTTTTAGTATAAACACGTATTTGATATTATATTCACATAATTTTTGAAAATAAATAAAATTTTGTATTAACAAATGAAGTGGAAAAGGCTGATTGATGTAAAAGCTAAGGCCCAATATAGGCCCATTTATGTAGGCCTAATAATCTTCACTCTTTTAAAGAGACAGAGCCCAGGTTTTTTACTTGTAAACAAACCTTTTTGAAAAACTGATTTTTAATGATTTTGGTATTAATAATTCAACTTCTTACTCAATTATTTTTGGTTTTAACTTCTTCAGTATTATACCATGGATTCATCTATTTTATCTAGAACTTAATCATAAATTTTTAAATATTTTAATTCTGATTAAATAATAAATTTAATTTAGTTCATAACAAGACTAAAGCGACAGAACAAAGTTTCTGCTTTATGTCCGAAAATAAATAAATAGAATTCAGACAAAGATTTTATTTTAAAAGAAGAAGGCCCACAATCCAAGAACAAGGCCCAAGACACTGAATCCGCCAGTGAGCATAACGGAACCACTAGTAGGAGCTACGGCAGGACCATCAAACTCAGATGGCGAAGGAGCTGGAGAGAAATCAGAGTTACGAGGAGATACAACGACTAAACGTAGCTTCTGACCTTTTTTACAATGACCTTCGGTTCCACTAATGAAGTACACTGGACCAGCTTGTTCTAGCTTCACCTTTGTGTTTCCGTCTGTGTAGCTAGCTTTAGGACTCGTAGTGTTACATTTCTCGTAAGCTTCTCTTGTCACTTGAAGAACTGAGTCTTTACCAGCTTCGTACCTGAAAACTGTATAAAACATGTGACGAGTCAGACAGAGTATATCAAAAGATTAGAGAAACAAGTGATGAGAAATTGAGGGTATACCTATAAAGTCACCGACTTTGAATCGAGCTTGTTGAGCCCATTCGTTGTAAGAGTAAGAAGGTGAAGAAGGGACTTTCCAGTCACCGGATTTGCCACCGACGGTAACCTCGTTTGCATTAACGGAGAAGAAGAAGAAGAAGGAAATGTAGAGGAAGATGGTGACCAGAAGAGAAGAAGAAGAAGAAGCCATTGATTATATAAACTAATTAATCACTATATTTGTATACTGAATTTAACACATGAATAAGTAGAGTGTGGATTGATTTGTTTTTATAGAGCAAGTGTGATTTGAAAACTAGCCGTTGATTTTAATAATATTAAATGTTGATGTAGCCGTTGGATAAATAATAAAAGGTGACGTAACGGTTACAATACTGACAATGATATAAAGAGGTTTCACGTTTCACTAGGAACACAACACTGGTCAAAGCTAGCTGTTTCTGTTTTAACTCTCTTGTATTTTTGTTTTGTTTGATAGTGATGTTGGGCTTTGATAATATTGGGCTTAGAGATTAAAAAAAGATGAAGCAATCACATATGCTTAAAGCCCACAAGAAGCAGAAGACAAAACTTTTTAAAAAAATAATAAATTAAACATGAAAACGACCAAAGCTAATTTTACTCAAAACTATTTGTACAATTGGGTAAGTTTTAGACAAAGAAAAGTATGGGTAAAAATTGTCAAAAAAACAAAACTTTAATTTAGTCTACTTAAAAAAGGGATAAAAAAAAGAGGAATACAAAATTTTATGAAAAAAGGAAGACAACAAGCACAAGGTTGCAATTATGGAGCTTTGGATTAGTCAGTGTTCACCATCATTTGTTTATGATGCCTTATTCTCACGCCTGTCTTAAATTATTATTATTTTCTTTCTATAATTATATTTAACATTATTAAACTTTTTTTGACATTAGTCGTTTGACCATTAATCACTCTCATCTCAAGATTTAAAATTTTTGGTTTCGAATTAATTATACTCTTAATGGTTCATTCACAATTATCTTTATGTGTTATAGATATAGTACATAATATAGAGAGTGCATTTATTATTGATGCAGTGTACAAAATATAAAAGAGTTATAAATATAATGCAACCATAATAATGGACCTATGTCTAGTCAGTCATATGTCATCGCTTTTACTTATGTGCTTTCAATGTATGACCTATGCATCTATATTATTATTATTATATCATCTAATGAGGAAATTTGTTTAAATACGCTTATAATATATTAAACTCTATTTTGATAATGTTCGTACATGCAACTCATTTTTAACTACATTAACATTAACATTGATCTATGTTGTAAAGAAAATATCTACTGCGTTTATTTTGGGAAGTACTAATAAATAAATAACCCTATATCAGTGTGGTATATTAAGGTTTATGCCACTAAAATATCATAGAATTTTTAATATTTATATAAAATGATTAGAAAAGTAATTATATAATTTTCTAATTGCTCCATATATTACTCAACAATATCTTTATATCTTCTACCTCCATTATTATTCATATATATCATCAATAATAATAAATTTCTTATACTATAAACTCTTAACTATATAAAATCATATATTTCACCTCTTATTTATGTTTTTCATATATTTCGTCATCTATTATAAATCTATTTATATTTAATCTTGTGTTTGTATATTGTTTACTAATATATATATATATATAATATTAACAATAATAACAATGTGTTTACGAAACTTTATTATCGAAATTATTATCGAAATAAACAAATACACATATAGTATAGTTTAATCATGTTATAAATTATCAATATATAAAGAACAGAAAAATATAAAATATACTATAATCTTTTTAATATATATTAAATAATATACTTATATAATTTAAATAAAAAATATATATTTTAAATATATTTTTCCGCGATGCGAGGTTCGTGATACAGTAGTTCTCTATTATAAAGCTTTTGAGTAATAAAAGTCAATGTTAGGAAATATGCAAGTTTGACCAACTTATGAAAGCATCTAGAATAACGAAATCAAAAGTCAAAGTGTCTCCCTCTTCGGATAATGGATTCCGTTGGGACGGTATGGCGCGTCGACTTCACGCCGTTTCGGTCCCACATACCAACTAAATAGAAGGGACTTGGGGAACATTAATTACACGTGGCATGACTTAACTTGATCACGTTTCAGAATTGAGTAATAGGCATTAGCTTTGGTCAATCAGATCGGATTATTCTGATAAGATCGGTAAAATTCAAAATATATTAAATTTAAATTAATCAGATATAGGTGAATAAGTTAATCGGCACAATTTTTTTCTAATTCAGATTTCAGATTAGATCGGTTTAAAATAATCAATTTATTCGGTTTATTCGGATTGTTCGGATTATTGGAATTAAAATTTAATTTTTGAAATAAAATTATATAATTTTAATAGAATAAATCGATAAAATAAAATTTTTGATCCGATTAATCCGAAACTTTTTTACATTGATTCGATCCGATTAAATCTTGATCCGAACCGATTAATCCGAGATTTTTTTTTTGGTTTATTCAATGAATTTAAAATTTCCATACAATCCGATTACCGAATAATCCGATCTGATTAATCCGGATATACAAGACTAATAGGCACAATGGAACGAGTCAAACCAAGTAAGGTAATGACCAACCCCACACGCGATTGATGCAGCGTATATCGTACGCGCTACCATACGCGTATACTACAATACTTAAAAAAAAAAACTAATTTTTTCACTGAGTATAGAGACAACTTCGTCAGACTGAAAATAAATACATCATCATAATTCCTTCCCGAGTAGAGTAGCTCAAACAGATCTATTATAAAACTCATAATAATAAAGAAGAAGAAGAAGAGCAGATCTCTAGCGTATCAGCCTCGCTTTTAAAGCATTGGCGGCGACATAACATTATCTCTCTGCTAAACTTTATCTTTCTCATACACAAAACCCTATCTCTCTCTCTACATATTTATCTTACACCATTAAGGCTTTGCTTTTCTCTGTGTGTGTGTGTGATTATGATGATGAGATTCTCTTTTTGATGCTTTTAGTTTCCTGTAAAGTTAAAAGAAAAAGAAAAACTTTTATGGTTATCTCTGTTAAGCTCAGAGAGACAATAAATGACGTTAGTAATGGTTCGTTGAGATGGGAAGAAAAAAAAAACACATAATCCGAGGAGTTATGGTTCTTGCAAAAGTATAGTGAGGCAAAACATGGGTTTGGTTTCTACTTGTCCCCTTTCAAACATCTCTTTCCATTAATGGTTTCTTCCTCTACCAACACACGTCAACTTTAAGACACTACATTTTTTGCCTTTCTCCTTTTGTGTTTCTTGTTTGATTTGATCGGTTTTAAAAAGAGATAGAGTAAAGCTCAAATCTTCTCTTTTAGTATTAAGCTGCTTGCAACAGAGTCAAAACAAAGGTGTTTTTTTTTTTTTGTTTGGTAAAGAAGATGAAGTTCATGAAGCTAGGGTCTAAACCTGATACATTTGAATCTGATGGAAAATTCGTCAAGTAAGAAAATTTTAATATTTTTTTAATTTCATGGGGTCAAATGAAACCTTAATGTTTTATTCTGTTTGATTCTTTGTTCTCTTTTTTTCATTTTTCTCCACATGTTTAGTCAAAACTCTGTTTTTGAACAGTAGATAAAAAATCCAGATCTAGTGACTTACCATGTTCATATGCTCTTTGTAAACAGGGCTAGCTAAACTTGGTTAAGAACTCTCTGTTACTTACCATTAAAACATACTTTGTGTTTTTTTAGAGATTAAAAGCTAAGATATGTTTTCACTTTTCATCATCAGTTTTTTTTTTCTGGAAATACATCAAAGAAAAAACTATTAAAGTAACAAAAAATGGGGTATATGAGTTTCAGGAGTGGTCCATACATTATATGATCTGTCTTTGTTTATGAGTTGCTTTTTGTGGTCCTGATCTGTAAGAGCAAAGAGTGTAAAGCAAAAGAGAATGATGATACTCATCTTTAGAAAGTGAAGAATCTCTCTTTATTTTGTTACTTTAAACTTTGTTTCTGTTAATATCTAAGACATCTCTATCAAGTTTTGACATCTGAATATTCTAAACTTGGCTAAGATTCTTGTTTCCTTTGTTTTTTAAGGCAAGGTTTGGACTTTTCTTAGATTGTTGAAACATTGTAAACATGAACAAATCTGCATGTGCTTTTGGTTTTGAATATGAACATAACATCTTCATTGTGTTCTTTGTCTCAATGTTACCCTCAGGTATGCTGTTTCAGAACTAGACAGCGATGTTACTATTAATGTCGGAGAGGTCACATTTTATCTTCATAAGGTATATTTTTTGTTATACTAATTGATTCTTAAATGTTAGAATTGTATTGAAACATGTCATTTTGCAATGTTACATTCTCAGTTCCCGTTGCTATCAAAGAGCAATAAGATACAAAGACTTGTTTTTGAGGCGATCGAAAAGGAAACTGATGAGATCACTATATTAGACATACCTGGAGGAGACAAAGCATTTGAGATCTGTGCTAAGTTTTGCTATGGGATTACAGTTACACTCAATGCTTACAACATAACAGCTGTACGATGTGCTGCTGAGTATCTTGAAATGAATGAAGACATTGATCGCGGTAACCTTATATACAAGATTGAAGTTTTCCTCAACTCGGGTATATTCAGAAGCTGGAAAGACTTGATTATTGTGCTTCAGACAACAAAATCTATTCTTCCTTGGTCTGAAGATCTGAAGTTAGTTGGTAGATGTATTGATTCTGTTTCAGCTAAGATTTTGATGAATCCTGAGATGGTTACTTGGTCTTATACACATAACAGGAAGTTATCTGGACCTGATAAGATAGTTGAGTTTCATCGAGAGAAGAGAGATGAGTTTGTGATTCCGAAAGATTGGTGGGTTGAAGATGTATGTGAGCTCGAGATTGATATGTTCAAGCGAGTTATGAGTGTTGTGAAATCAAGTGGAAGAATGAACAATGGTGTTATTGGAGAAGCTCTTAGATACTATGTTGCAAGGTGGTTGCCTGAATCTATGGAGTCTTTAACATCAGAAGCTTCTTCAAATAAACATATGGTTAAGTTAGTTGAGACTGTTGTTTTCTTGTTGCCAAGAGTTAATGGAGCGATGAGTTACTCTACTTGTAGCTTCTTGCTGAAACTTCTTAAAGTTTCGATATTGGTTGGAGCTGATGAAAGAGTAAAAGAAGATTTGGTTGAAAATGTAAGCTTGAAGTTGCATGAGGCCTCAGTTAAGGATTTGCTGATCCATGAGGTTGAGTTAGTTCACCGGATTGTTGATAAGTTCATGGCGGATGAGAAGCGTGTCTCCGGAAATGATCGGTACAAGGAGTTTGTTTTAGGAAATGGGATTTTGTTGAGTGTTGGAAGATTGATTGATGAGTATCTCACACATTGTTGTGATCTTACACTCACTAGCTTTATCGAGTTATCGGAACTAATCCCGGAATCAGCTAGACCGGTTCATGATGGTCTCTACAAAGCCATTGACACTTTCTTGAAGGTAAATATATAAGAAACTTTTTCAGACATTCTTGTTTCTGGAAGTTAGTTAAACTAGGTTTTGTAGGAACATATGGAACTAACCAAATCAGAAAAGAAGATACTTTGTGGGTTAATGGATGTGAGAAAACTTACGACTGAGGCTTCGGCGCACGCTGCACAGAACGAAAGGCTTCCATTACGAGTGGTGGTGCAAGTTCTCTACTTTGAACAGCTCCGAGCAAATCATAGTCCCGTTGGGTCTGTTGCAGCTTCTTCGCAGTCGCCTCAAGTGAAGAAAACTGAGAACAAAGAAGAAGAAGCAACAAAGAAGGTGGAGCTGAGCAAGAAAAGCAGAGGAAGCAAGAGTACAAGGAGTGGTGGGGCACAGCTTATGCCGTCAAGGTCAAGAAGGATCTTTGAGAAGATATGGCCGGGGAAAGGAGAGAATAGTAACAAAAGCTCTGAGATTTCATCAGGGAGCTCACAAAGTCCACCAGCAAAGTCGTTGAGCTCATCTTCCAGGCGCCGGAGACATTCTATATCGTGAAGAAGACTCTCTTTAGATGGTGGGAACTAACAAAATTTGTAAAGAGAAACTATTATGGTTATATAAGTTATCGTTATGTGTTGTTTTAAGATTTGTGGTAGTTTAAATCAAAACTGATAAATTTGAGGAGTGAGTTAACTTATTGGGCTTGATGGGCTCAAATGGGCCATAACTAATAATGCTTATCTTTTAATTTACACTTTTGTATTTGTAAAACTGTAACATCTCTTCTTCAATGCAATGGTTCTCCAAAATCAACACTCTCTAGTTGCTTCATCGTCCCTGCAACTATCTTCTGATCCTCAGAACCAAGCCTACACATTCGGTATCTTCACCATAAACAGACTCACCATGCTTTTGCTCAACTTCAAGCAGCTGCTCTATAGCTGTATTAACTAATTAACACTCCTATATCTAGGAGATTCATACTGTTTCTTCCCTCCTCTACAAAGAGATTCAGAAGTTGGCTCCTTAACTCGAATATCTAGCAAACAAAGAGTGTGAAGTCCAAGAGAACGATTCTTCTTGATCTTCTTGTAGAAGCTATCAGGTATCCAAGTCTCAGTGAAGAAGGGGATTGAAACAGTCTCTCCATAATGGTAAAGCTGTAAACCACATATACCAATAGCATTCATCACAGATGCATTGTGAACTACTTCTACTTTTACACTAAGTGTCTTAGCTCTAACAACAAGATCACTGTGTGTTGTAGCTCTGCAATAACCAAGAGATACATACAAATCATCTACCTAAACTATATTAACTATAAATTGAATATTTGAAGCTTGTATACCAACAACGAGAAAGGAGACATCATTATCAATGGCTTCTTGGATTATATCACTTGCTTTTTCTTCTACCATTTCTCTATCAGCAAGTATAATTGGTTTCCCATAAAACTTTTCCTGAGAAAAAAAGAAACACAAAGCTGAAGCTAGTGAACCTACATAAAAGGGCTTTGGCCTTTGAAAGTCTTACAAGTTACAAGATCGGAAAGACCATTAGCAGAGAGACCAAAGGACAAAAGAGAAGTGTAAGACCAAAGACCATTTGCAGGCTTACTCGTAAACCTCAGTGAGCGGCGGAGAAGAAACTCAAAACTCAAAACCCTTTTTATTTGTGTGTTTAATTTTATGTTTCCATAAAATTATCTAATTCAGGACTTCAATTATAATTATCAATAGGCCCTAAGTATGAGTATTAAGGGCAAAAAAAATGACAATAAAGTGACATTATTACACTATTGTCTTGTCTAACCAAAAGAAGCAGATCGAGTGAGTTACTAGGCAGTACAAGAGAGTTGAGGAAGACAACTTTTTTGTCTAACAAGCTCATGCATATCATGTACTATCTTGAACACAGCTTCTGGTCTAGCCAGCCTCAATGCATTTTGTGACATTATCTCCAACTCTTTAGATGCTGGTCCAAACCAATCAGCTACAATCTTTGATATCTCTGTTGGTGATTTTGAAAATTTCCCACATCCATTCTCCACCACATATGGCACATTCCCTACCTCCTGTGATCAGAATCAAAATCACCCAAGAAATTGTAAACTTGACCTCAACATATAAGAAATGGGAAGGTTTAGAGTGGAACTTACTTGACCAGCTATGTAGCCGTTTAATATTATTGGTAGCCCTCTTATCATTGATTCAGCTATAGTTCCTGGACCAGCCTATACAAGCCCCAAGTAGATCATAGTAACTAAAGTAAAACTAACTCTACTATAGATCGATTTATATGGTTTCGGTTTGGTTTTGGTTACCTTTGTTATGATGCAGTCACAAGCACCCATACATTCTTCCATTTTTGTTATAAACCCTTTCACCTATGACAGAACTGTTTCAGTAACTTCTATGCCAATGCCGAAGATGTAAGTTTTGGTATGAAGGGTAAGAGTATATAGAGTTACCTGAACTGGGATTTTCCAATCTAATGAACTTAATTTGTTTTGAAGTTTCTTGTTTCGTCCACAGATTATAAGAACTTGACCAACTGCTTCACCAAGGCTTTCATTATACAAAGCATCTCCAAGGGCTTTTGCTGTTGCTTCGATCGGACCCATTCCTTCTCCTCCTCCCATTAACAGTACAGCTGGAAGATTCTCATCCATCCCTAGTTCCTTTCTTAATTCGTTCTGTGATTTGTTGGAAAGAGATACTATTGGAGCTTGATGTTTGAAACAAGAAAAACAGCCAAGAAAAGGAATAGTTTCTTAAACAGACCTTGAGGCGAACAGGCTTTACAAAGGAAGGTCGAACAGGAAGACCGTAAACTTTGATTTGTGATGTATCAAGTCCTGCTTTTTGCGCTCTTTTTGCCACTTCAGTTGATGGGCAATAACATCTTGTCACAAGTTTATGGAACCTAAAACAACAAAACAAGTGTGAGCCACGTCGAAGACGATTGTCTTAAGCCTATATGGTTTCTATAATCTAAAGACTTAAGGATTTGGTATATAACTGACCATGTGGGATGGCAAGTGCTCAAGTCTGTAATAACCGTGGTGAAGACGATTTTCTCAAGTAAGCCCTTTGATCTTAGAACACGAAGTGGCACATGTTGCATCAACGGATGAACACTGATTATAATGTCAGGTTGATATTTCATTAACCCTTGAGCAATTTCCCTGTAAAGTTTCAATCAACGGTATCAGATTGGAGTCCATAAGAGAAGCAAAGATCACCAAAGCTATAGGCTAAATCTGACTCGCCTCTCTCATACTCATAGGTACACACTAAAAAACTCTTTATTATGATCTTCTTATAAGTAAAAGATGAAACAGACAAATGAAATAGTCCAAAACTGTAGACCTTAGGCCTCACCTGGCAATAAAAGTCGAAGTTGCTGCAAAATTAGATTGATGGATAACACGAGGAGCTGTACCATAATAAGTCATTTTCCAGAGAGTTCCATGTTTCACTAGAAAGTTATAGCTCCTTGGAAGCTGGTTGAATGGCCAGGGTGTATGATCTGTCCATAAATCCGTAATAAACACCTGCGCAAACACTCTTAATGGATGGAACAAAAATCAACAATAGCTCACACAAAATCATAAACTTTCAATGTTTTTTGTTGACTATTCCAAGAACAAAGTCCACACTCTTCAGCTAAGACATTCTAAAGCAGCAACCAAGTGAATCTAGCTCAATGTTGAAACGATAAAGTTTTCTACCTATATGAACCAAACATCTAGTATATAAAGTTATATTCTCAAACTCGAGAGATAAAACTCAAAATATGAGTTTGAAAACGAACCTGGTACTCATCTCCAAACTCCTGGTTAAATGCAGCTTTAATGGCTTCTGCAGAAGCTCTATGACCACCACCAGTATCACTCATCAAAATCAAAACTTTCTTCGGCCGATCAGCTTCAACCACATTCAATGGCAAACCCTCCTCACCCAAAACCCCACCAGTCCCATCTTCCTTAACCACATTCTCGTCACTTGACAACTCGATTTCTCCAACAGATGCGAAGCTCTCAGGAACCACCTTATCGCAGTGAAACCTAATAAAGTTATTGAAATCGCTGATAAACTTACAGACTCTCGAACAAGCACTACTCTTAGTGTTCAAGCTTAAGGAAGCTAAGGCTTTTTGCGTCCTTGTGGAAGGTAAAGTTCGAAAACCATTGAAGTACAAGGCGTTGGACGATGACAGAGCATACCCATTAGAATTCGAAAACGAAGATCGATTTCTAGAGACTAAACCTTTAAGCCGTGGGAAGAAATCAAAGACCGGTGCTGCTGATTCCTGGGTTATCGTTGAAGGGTTTTGCATACTTGATAGAGATAAGAACATACGAGAGATAGAGAGAGATTTAATTAATGACTGATGATATTCTTCGCCATGAATGATAGATCAAGCGCGGAAGAGATTGTAGCCACAGAAAGATAGGATTTTTTAGAGCAGAGTCCAGAGACGATGAAGATTGGAGTGAGTTTGTTTGTTTTCTTCTATAAGAAGAAGATTGATTTTTTTTTTGGCTAAACCGAAACTTATCCGAATATTCTATTGGTTAACTCTTACCATAATTAATTAAACCGGTCAACCAATTTATTTAAATGTGTATATATCGTCTACACATTTTTAATACAACAGTTTTAAAATCTAAGGAATTAAAATAATATCAGTAGATTCTCTAATCATATGTCTGGTCAAGTTTTTTTATTGGGTGAAATTTGACCAAATGTAATAATATATTTAACAAGACTTTTTTTGTAGTTCGTTATTAGTCCGACCGACCAAAGAGCAAAAAAGACACGCATCGTGTGAAAACTCAAAAATAGGCGAGACATGCTTTTCACATGCTTTATTTTATTTTATTAAATTTAAATTGAACATAATTAAGGTTTTAAAATGAAACTACGACGAATCTGACTATAAGGCCCATAGGGCCTAGTTCACTTGGGTAGCTAAAAGTAGAGCATTAACGAATTGGGCGGCAAAACATGGAAAATGGACAATGAAGTTTTAGCAGGCTTTTGGGCCCAATAAATGAATTGTCAATTAATTGAAAATGATGTCGTTTTATTTTTCTTCTCAAAAACGAACAAACTAACCCTAAGTCAAAAAACAAAATCCCTCGCTTGTCTCTCAGCTATTTTACTCAATTCGTCTGCTTCTTAGATCCTTTGCTCACGAATCTGTTGTTCGTTTCGAGTGGAACGTATTCAATTATTAGAATCTCAGAGAAGCAAAACTGAGAGTAATGAAGATTGCTATTGAAGGTTGTATGCATGGAGAACTTGATAATGTGTATAAAACAATTCAACATCATGAACAGCTTCACAACACCAAAATCGATCTACTCCTTTGCTGCGGCGATTTCCAGGTAACTTTACTGATTCGATTCTGCTTCTCAAGTATGAAAAATTCATTCTTTGTTATGAAACAAATTAGGCAGTCAGAAATGAGAAAGACATGGATAGTCTTAACGTACCTAGAAAATACAGAGAGATTAAATCCTTTTGGAAATACTACTCTGGTCAACAAGTTGCTCCTATTCCCACTATCTTCATTGGTGGCAATCATGAAGCTTCTAACTACTTGTGGGAATTGTAAAGTTTTCTACTTTGGCTTGTATTTTTAGGATTCTGAAAGCTCAAAAATGAGTTATTTATGGTTGCTAGTTTGTTGTTTCTATAGGTATTATGGAGGTTGGGCTGCCACCAATATTTATTTCCTGGGTTATGCTGGAGTTGTAAAGTTCGGTAATTTGCGAATTGGAGGCCTTTCGGGTATTTACAATAAGCAGCATTATAGTTCAGGTTTGTTTCTTCTTCATCTCTTTGATTCAGGTTTTGTTGTTGTTTGTTAATAAGTGAAATCAGTCTTTTGTGCGTGTATGTGTAAGCAGGGCACTTTGAGCGACCACCATATAATGAGAGCACCATCAGATCGGCTTATCATGTTCGCGAGTATGATGTCCAGAAGTTGATGCAACTTGAAGAGCCTCTTGATATATTCCTCTCACACGATTGGCCTGTTGGAATCACTGATTATGGAGACTCAGAGACACTTATTCGGCATAAACCATACTTCCGTCAAGAGGTATAAGAGTAAATTCTTTTGAGAAAATGATTCTACTTGTTCTGTTTAGGTCTGAGATGTGATAAACAATTAACTTGACCAAGTTTATTACAGATCGAGGCGAGAACTCTTGGAAGTAAACCAGCTGCTTTACTGCTAGAAAAACTAAAACCTCAGTATTGGTTTTCAGCTCACTTACATTGTAAATTTGCTGCTGCTGTTCAACATGGGAACAATGGCTCTGTAACAAAGTTTCTTGCTCTCGATAAATGCCTTCCTGGGAAAAAGTTTCTACAGGTTCGTCTTCCTTCCTTTCTACCTTATGCTTTGTACTTTTAAATAACTTCTAATGTCTTAGAATGTTCACTAGATTATCGAAATCGAATCAGAGCCTGGACCTTTTGAGATCCTATACGATGAAGAGTGGCTAGCAATAACACGAAAGTTCAATTCTATTCTCCCATTAACAAGAAGAAACGCAAACTTCAGGTATATCTACTTACTAAAACATGTTTATATTCATTCACATGTAGACCTGCTTACTATTGGTTTGATACTATAGTGCTTCTGGAATGGATATACAAGAGAGCCGTGAGTGGGTGAGGAAGAAGTTAGAAGAAAGACAATTTAAACCTTTCGAGTTTGCGAGGACGGTCCCTGCTTATAACCCTTCACAACGTATCTTTGATCCTATACCTGGTAAGTTAATGTACTTGACAATATATAGAGCATTATGTAAAGTTGATCGATTTAAAAGTGTTTTATTGTTGTGGAATTTTTGTAGAGACACCACAGAATCCTCAGACGCTGGCTTTGTTAGAGCTTCTTGGTCTCCCATATCTGCTTGACTCATCACCTTCAGGAGAAAGAACTGAGATTACTGCTTCACCAGCTCCATCAGGTAAATGATTATGGCTTTATTTGTATATGTGAAGTTGTTCATATACTCAATAAACAGCAGTGTCAGAGATATTATAAGATATCTGGTTGTGTATTGCAGAGTTTGTGATACATGATAGTGAAGAAATCCCAATTGATGACATTGATGAAATAGAAGAGATAGATGAAGCAAAAGCGAGAGACGAGTGTGGCATGGATCTCTCTTATAGTGGTCTGAGTTAAAAAGCCATGTTCAAATATAAAATGAAATGAAAATGTCTTTAGTGTAATAGCTTTCACTTAGACTATAAGGAATATAATTTTTATAACAAAAATTTATTTTTTAAATTTTAAATAAAATATTATTCGGCTCTCTTAAGGTTACTGTTGAATGGTAAGGAGACAGGGTAAATAATAGGTGTTCTGTTTCTTCGTCAAACAGGGGAGTTTTGGGCCTAACTAAATTATAAAAGCCCATTAACCCATCTAAAGATTTTCTTCGTCATTAAACAGGGGAGTTTTGGGCCTAACTAAATTATAAAAGCCCATTAACCCATCTAAAGATTTGTTCGCAACTATTAAATCCGTCGGAGCTTCTCTCACTTGGCATTGATAATCTCGCCTTAGCTCAATTCTCTGAACTTTTCAGTTTACGGCTTCGTTTAGGTTCGCATTTTTGCTTACTCGATCGAGTATTATGCACTTCTGATTTAAATTTCAGCTCAATTTTGTATTTCCGGTAGAATTTTATTGTTGGGTGGTATCGGATTTTGATCAAATTCTGGTAAAATGAATAACAAGTGCTTCGGTATTATGTATGATTGTATCATCACATTTTATCGTAGAAGTTTCTAATTTCGGTATATGCAATGTTGATTTCACATATCTTTCAAGCAAATTAAGATGTTATTCTTCTGTGCTTGGCCAGGACCTTTGTATTAGTACTCCGGTTTGTGGGAGAGATGAATCACGGCCAACAATCTGGTGAGGCAAAGCATGAAGATGATGCTGCTCTTACAGAGTTTCTTGCTTCTCTGATGGATTATACTCCTACGGTATACTTTCATTTGTACTCTTTTTTTCCTGCTCTACATTGATTTAACCTTGTGTATTGATTGAGTTCTGGAGTTGTTTTTTCCCTTCAGATTCCTGATGATCTAGTTGAGCACTACTTGGCTAAAAGTGGCTTTCAGTGCCCCGACGTACGATTGTAGGTATTTCTGCCAAGTTTTTTTTTTTGTGATACTTGCTGCTAATCATTGTTAGGTTTTAGAATGGTTAACTAGCATTTAGATCAGATGTATTGATTCAAATCAGCTCAGATAACGTAGGTTTGCCATTTTTCAATGGTTAATTACTCTTATAATTGGGATTTGCTTCTGAAATATTACTCTCCCGAGTTGGATATAGGTTTGCCTTTTTTCCTCCTAAAGTGGTATGAGAAAGAAGTTTATGTTGGAGTAGCACTGAAAATATTGGAACTTTTGAAATTTTAACATTTGATTGTATGGACAAAATAATGAGGGAGTCCTCTTTTCATAATCTTTTTGTCTTCCTAGTTTGTGCTGATAGTTTGTCTACTGGGTTAACAGAATAAGGCTAGTGGCTGTGGCTACCCAAAAGTTTGTTGCAGATGTTGCTAGTGATGCCCTTCAGTAAGTTTTTATCCTCGTTTCCATTAATTTTGTACCCTTTTTCATATTTGATGGAGGGAAGCGCCACACTCATTCTTGGTGGATGAGATGAAGATATGTCTTAACTAGTTTTTCCAGTAAACTTTAATATTGATATAAGCTTCCGAGTAACTCGAAATGTGAATTATATGCAGGCATTGCAAGGCTAGACCAGCACCAGTTGTTAAAGACAAAAAACAGCAAAAGGTGGTTCATCTGGCTTTATTTTTTTCCCATTGAAGTTTATTTTAACTGTCTTTGTTTTGTTTTTGGATTAAATTTCATGAATATTGATGTCTTGAAACAGGATAAGCGTTTGATACTGACAATGGAAGACCTATCAAAAGCTTTGCGTGAGGTAAATGCTTCGTCTTCTCTGAATCCATGTTTTTTCCCATGGTGGCTTACCTTCAGAAGTAAGAGAGCAAGTCATAGATGCTCTTGTTATTAGTTACACTGCAAATGAGCCATTGACCATTACTCTAAATAAGAATATCATGAAACTAATTCAGTATCATAGAATTAAGTATGAAACAGAAAAAAGTTGAGAAACATGTCCAAATTGTCCTAAGTATCCAGTAGTTATAGTAGATATGGAAGCTTTTTAGTCATCTTTATCTTAACTAGTAATGAAAAGCTAACCAATGGATAAACTCAATTTGGTAGTATGGAGTGAACGTGAAGCATCCAGAATATTTTGCTGATAGTCCTTCGACTGGAATGGATCCTGCAGCAAGGGACGAATAGAAACCACCAGGAAGTCTCCATCTTGTGTTTCTGTTAAAACAAAAATTCACTTGTTTTAGTAGTCATCAGTTTACATGTATATCCTTTTATTATTTGTTTTTCTTGACTTGTGTATCTGATTTTATTGGGTTTTCTTACACACTTCAATCTCCATTCTTGTACTTTCAAGTTGTGATAATAAGATAAGTATCCTTCTGAGCTCTGATTAACTTGGTAAATTGTAGGATTGAACGACCATAATAGGGCACCGTTTTGAAGGGTCAAATTCTCTCTATTTTTTTCATATATACATCTTTTTTGAAGTTTGGTTATGCCAATTATGCTACAAGATGTTTCTTAGTTGTCATTTACTTGGAATTCACAACAGGAAAAAGTGGCATGTCTTTATATTTTACAACGTTACTGTTATCTCACACGGCTGGAGAAGTTTCTGCCAAGCAAACGGATGAAAAGCTAGACATTTCGTTAGGTTTAACTGGTTAGAACCGGGGTAAGACCTGTTCTCTGTTTGTGCCTTGCAGTCAGAAACCAACAGTAACAGAAGGCTAGTAGATTGTTCATTAGGTACTGATGTAAATTCTGTCTGTAGATCCGAGCAGCGCAGAAGAGAGTAGTGAAACTGAGGTATGCAAAGAGAATAAGAGCCTTAAAAACAAGAGCAGAGAGAGCATCATTATAAAGGAGGACAGTGAAGAAGAAATAATCAAAGAGAAAAGCAGCTTAAGGGAATGCTTGAAAAAGGAAAAATGGAAGTATTGCTCGAGACTGGGAGCTTCATCTTCCCCAAGTCAAAACCGACTTGTGACATTAACCATTACACCGTATTCTGTTAAATCCAATAAACTGGCAAGTCTCGATGAATGAAGCCATCTTCGTGTTTGTTCTCCTAAAAAAAAATGTGAGAGAACAAGTGTTACCCACGATTAACAGAGAAAATTGCTTACTTGCATTGGACCAAGTCTCCTCCTCTGTAACAATTGACCTTAATTATAATATTAGAAGAAAACTTCGTTCCATTGATGAACACGCATCCTTTGGAGTCAGATAATATTCAACGAGTTCATAATTAACCATATCATCACTTCTCCAATTCTCAAAGCATCTCATCTGCAACAGAGAACATACCATATATACAGCTAAGTTTCATTCTTTCTCGGCAAGTGCTAACAAGAAGAAAGAAAACAAAATGAAGAGAAGGATCAACCTCATTCTAAGCTTACTTTTCTTTGTGATCCTCTTCCAGATGCAAGGCGGAGAAGCACAGAGTAGGGCAACTGATGTTAATCTCGGAATTGTGACCGATGTTGGAATGGCATACTCAAACATGACCTTGCTCTGTATCAACATGTCTCTCACTGATTTCTACTCTTCTCATCCAAAAACTCGGACAAGGCTTGTAACAACCATTGTTGACTCCGAAAAAGATGATGTTATTGCAGCAGCAGCAGGTACATGCATTTCCATTTATAGAAATTGCATGCACTGAACTATATATCAATGAACACTTAAGTCTACATTTATGCTGTCTCTTCCATGTTTTTTTTTTTGCCTAACAGAGCATTCTTTGGCATTGATTTTGTCACAGCTCTTGATCTGATAACGAAAAAGGAAGTGAAAGCAATTCTGGGACCATGGACTTCAATGCAGGCTCAATTCATCATTAAAATGGGACAAAAATCTCAGGTGCCGATCGTATCATTTTCTGCAACAAGTCCGTTCCTTGATTCCATCCGTAGTCAATACTTCTTTCGAGCTACATATGATGATTCATCTCAAGTGCACGCCATTAAAGCAATCATCAAAAAATTTGGGTGGAGAGAAGTAGCACCTGTGTACGTTGATGACACATTCGGAGAAGGTATAATGCCTCGTCTTACTGATGCGTTACAGGAGATTAACGTTCGTATACCTTATAGGACCGTGATATCTCCAAATGCCACGGATGATGAAATCTCTGTGGAACTTTTCCGGATGATGACTCTACCTACTAGAGTATTTGTTGTCCACATTGTTGAATTGCTTGCCTCAAGATTTTTTGCCAAAGCTAAGGAAACTGGTTTGATGAAACAAGGATATGTCTGGATCCTCACCAACGCAATAACTGATGTTCTAAGTATCATGAACGAGACAGAAATTGAAACAATGCAAGGGGTATTGGGTGTGAAGACTTATGTACCAAGATCTGATGAGCTTGAAAAATTTAAATCTCGATGGACAAAGATATTCCCAATTTCTCAACTGAATGTATATGGATTGTGGGCATATGATGCCACCACTGCACTGGCATTGGCCATTGAAGAAGCTGGGACATCAAATTTAACTTTTGTCAAGAGGGATGCCATGAGGAACATATCTGAACTTCAAGGTATAGGTGTATCTCAATATGGCCCAAAACTTCTCCAAACACTCTCTAGAATTCGGTTCAAAGGTCTTGCCGGAGATTTTCAATTTATCAATGGAGAACTGCAGCCGTCAGTGTTCGAGATTGTTAATGTGAATGGGCATGGAGGAAGGACCATAGGATTTTGGATGAAAGAACATGGTCTCGTTAAGAACATAGACCAAAAGCAAGCTACCTCCACCACTTTTTCTACTTTGCAAGATCAACTCAGACCAATTATATGGCCTGGAGACACTACCTTCACACCCAAAGGATGGGAGATCCCGACAAATGGGAAAAGGCTGAAGATTGGAGTACCAACCAATAAAAATTTCCCGCAATTTGTGAAGGCTACAAGGGATCCTATCACCAACTCAACAATTTTCAGTGGATTCTGCATAGAATACTTTGAGGCTGTAATTCAAGCGATGCCCTATGATGTTTCCTATGACTTTATTCCTGTAGAAAATGTCAGTTATGATAATTTAGTCTACCAAGTGCATCTCGGGGTGAAGCATGCCAACCATTTCTTCTTTTATTCCTGACCTTCACTAAGCTGGACTGTCTAACAATGTTCTTGTTCTTCATGTTTGGAACAGAAATATGATGCTGTGGTGGCAGATACAACAATATCGGCAAATAGGTCTATGTATGTTGACTTTTCGTTGCCATACACAACATCAGGTGTGGGTCTGGTCGTCCCTGTTAAAGACAGTGTTGAAAGAAGCAGTTTCATATTTTTGAGGCCTTTGACATGGAGACTTTGGCTACTCAGCCTGATGTCTTTTTTCTTTATTGGCTCTGTCGTATGGGTTCTTGAACATAGGGTAAACCCAGACTTTAATGGGCGTGGAAAGTATCAAATAAGCACTATATTCTGGTTTTCTTTCTCCATAATGGTATTTGCGCCGAGTATGTTCACTCTCTCCTTTACATCACAATTACCAGTGCTCATTTTTTACATACATGTCGCACCTATTTCCATATACCATCTTGCTTACATCTCAATGCATCTACAGGAGAAAGAGTGCTTAGCTTCTGGGCAAGACTAGTCGTTATCATTTGGTACTTCTTAGTTCTTGTGTTGACTCAGAGTTACACTGCTAGTTTGGCATCTCTTCTTACATCCCAACAGCTTCATCCAACGATAACCAACATAAATAGCTTGCTGACAAAAGGACAACTTGTGGGATATCAAGGGAGTTCCTTCATTTTGGCAAGACTCAGAGAATCAGGTTTCTCAGATGCTGATCTCGTAACCTGTGGGTCTGCAGAACACACTGAAGAGCTACTGAGCAAAGAACCAGCAAAGGGTGGTATATCGGCAGTTTTCATGGAAGTACCTTACGTGAGACTTTTTCTCGGACAATACTGTAACAAGTATAAAATGGTTCAAACCCCATTCAAGGTCGATGGATTAGGCTTTGTAAGTCTATAACTCTGCATCAAACTCTCTCTTGCATTCATCTTGCACCTAATTCTAAGACCATAAGTTTCTTCTGTAGGTCTTTCCCATTGGATCCCCTCTAGTGGCTGATATTTCAAGGGCCATTCTAAAAGTGGAAGAGTCGAACAAGGCAACCCAACTCGAAAATGCATGGTTCAAGCCAATAGATGAAAGATGCCCATATCCACTCACCAACTCCGATCCAACTCCATTAGTATCCTTCCGGCAACTTGGCATCGATAGTTTTTGGGTTTTGTTTGTTGCTGCCGCCATAGTTTGCGCAACAGCATTGGGGAAATTTGTGTTTCATTTCTTGAAGGAGAATTCGGATCAAAGAAACCTGGGAAAATTGTGGAAAAGGTTCCTTCAGCGAGATCAAAATTCATATTTAAAGGACGTGTCCAAATGTCAATGCTCTTCATGCCAAGACAAGCAAGAGAATAACCAAGAAGAAGCAAACGCAGCAAACAATGGCAGTTAAAGTTAGCACATCTATTATTTTACATTCCCTCTTTTCAGGTGAGTCTCATTACATCTTTAAAACTCCAAAACAAAATAGACTTTTACTAAGATCATGATGATCACCTCTCCTTATATTATTATGCATTCAACAAAGCAAACAGCATTTTCCAGATTAAAATTTTATCCCTAGCTCCACTGGATTCCCAAAATCACCGAATCGAACATGCAACGAAGAATAAAACATTCGAAATCTACAAGATCGAAGCATTCAAATAAGAAGAAAAACAAACCAGAATGCGAATTGAAAGCAAAACTTTCAGTTGATCCAAGCTTACCGGAGCTGGGAATCGGATGGAATCAGTCGGCGGAAACCGTCCATAACAACAGCAAGTCGCTCGATCGCCCGTTCGGCTTCGTCTTGCCGCCGAGACCTCAATAATTCAATTTTTCACATCGAAACTCATCTAAAAAGATAGTATCCACAACCTGGAGAGTGTACCACACTCAGCAGCCAACGATCATCAAATGCACAAGTTACAAATGGAAGGCAAATATAACTAACTACTCTAGCTTTTCTAATTAATTCAGATAACATAAAGGTTTTACTGCATAATCAAACCTCAATTATTTGCGTCAACTAATTATTTAATCAAAATTAAAAAGAAAAAGACTAAATGGGCCATATGGGCCGACCATACTTGGGAATAATAGTCCATACAATAATAAAAAAAAAAAAACCGGTTTCATCTCTCTTTTAATTTATTCAATCTCATAATAAATCTCAAGACATATCTGATAAATGAAAAGTCTTTATAATCAGTATCTTCGATTCCGGTTTTGAACAGGTAAGAAAGTGAGGAAAGCCCTAAGATCCAGAGACTTGTGACTCCATTGACACTTCAGAGAAAGAGAGCTAGACTTGCTGACAAGAAAAAGAGAATTGCTAAGGCTAATTCTGATGCAGCTGAGTACCAAAAGCTTATTGCCTCTAGGTTGAAAGAACAACGTGACAGGAGGAGTGAGAGTTTAGCAAAGAAGAGATCTAGACTCTTTTCTTCTACTGCCAAGCCTGCCATTACAGCTTAAAAAAGAACTTGAGAATCAAAGATATCACATTTCTAATTTTGTTTTCTTCTCCACTAGTGTTTCTTGATTTATTCTCTATTTTTTTTCTTACTAGACATGAAACTAATTTAATAGAATTTGACATTTAGACAAGTCTTTAGATAACTTAAGTATGGAGAACTTGTTAACTGTCGTGTTGTTGCTATGTGTCATCATTGCTTAGGTTTGTATTTTTACTTGGCTCCTCGAGTTCGACCGTTTCAATGTATACATCGAGCCACTCTCACTCTAATTAATGTTTTTTTTTTTCTCTTTTCAACTTACAATATTTTGACGAAAAAAATATAGAATATTTTGAAACTTGTATGAAATTTAAGTCTCTATTAATTAATTTATTGGAAAATAGAGAAAATGATGAGTATGTTATGTGTATTTATATATACCTTTAAAGAAGAGGAAGCTGAGAAGGTGACTATTGAAGTGATCTGAAATGGAGCATGCATCGTTGTTTTCTCCGACAAACACACACTTCTTCCAGCCTCTTCTTCCTGGTTTCCAGAACCACCTCGTACACAATCTCTCTTTGTCTATGTCTCTCTCAATCTCTATGAACATATATAGTAGTAGTCTCATGTTTCTATTTGTACATTGCAGAAAATTCCTAAGAAGTTCTTCTCTGACCACATAGAGGGAAAACACGAGGGCAAGACTGTAAAGTTGAGATCAGATGCATCAGAAATAACATGGGAAGTGAAGATGGAAGACAATAGACTAATTGCAAAAATGGAGAAGAAGAGAGAAGATAAGTCTAAGGATGATTATATTGATTACATAACCGGAGATAACCGGTTTGTGAAGTTCACTGTTAGAGCAGGTAGTCTTGAGTTTGGCAAACAGGTGAGTCTTAGAAACCTTTTAGTTCATGGTTCTTCAGATGATCAGATTGTTTTATCTTTTTTAATTTGATTAATTTGTAGCATTTACCTGTGAGTTTCACGAGACTGAACATGCTCAACAAGCCAGGGAAGATAATACTTGTGGACAAAGACAAAGTTGAGTGGCCTATGAAGCTTATGGATCAAGGAAGTGAAGTGATGTATATTTATAGTAAAGATTGGAAAAGTTTCTGTGTAGCTAATGATGTTGGTGTAGATGAGTCTTTAACTTTGGAGTTGATCCGAGGAGGCTCAAGTCCTATGCTCAAGTTCTGCTCTAAGGTGAGTATCAACATTAGTTAGCTTGTATTCCACGTTTTAGGTTTTTCCATGTTAATAAAAAGATGACTGGCTTTTTTCAGATGGGTGAATACAAGAGAGCTCGAGTCCAAAATTGTAGCCAGGAAGCTAGACCAAAGCTTGACACAAGGGAGAAGATAGATGTAGAAGGAGAATGGTCTCGAGCATCGAGCAAATCTAGTGATAATCAAAACTTGCAGCACAAGGAACCTTGCTCTGTTTCAGATCAGGTGGCTAGTGTTAAACAGAGTGCTGTAGATGCTTTAGCTAGTATCAGACAGTTTCTAACAGGTCTTGAGACAATGGAACAAAAACTAGAAGATTCATTACATGAAATCAACAACTTAGGTACTCTTTGATTCCTTTTCACAGAGTTTAGCTGATGAGCTTGTCTCATACACTCTCTTCTTATGAGTTCTTCAGTTTCGGTTTCCCTTGTTTTAATGGTTTGACATGAAACTTTTTTAGCTTCATTACTAATACAAACCTTTTAGCTCTAACTGAGAAAACCAAAAACGCCTTGTGGGCCCAATAGCCCAAAACAGGTCAAATTAATACCCAAAAGATCCTTGGTCTTTCATTGCAGCTAATATCAAACGTATCCTTCTATTTATTCCAAATTTACACATTTACCTCAGAAGAAAGCTCAGGCACAACAAAAGACCATAGAATTTGTTCCAAAACTTGGTAATGAGTCTAATGACGCGTTTGACATATCATAATCATGTAGTAATGTAATTCCAGTAACTACAACTATAAATGGGACTAGAAAGGCTACGTACTTATACAAACACGAGATCATGTATTATACAGAGTCATTGAATCAATAAAGGATAATAAAAAGACTGCTTATATCTGTGTCTGTATATTCAAACTTCACGTTTAGGACGGTTTCGTGTTCGTTGAAACACAGGTTCTTGAATCACATCGTCTAGTGAGATTTCACCTTCACCATTCTCTCCTTCTTCTGCTTCTTTTATTGCTTTGTTCAACGCAATCTACAGAAAACAAAACAAAAAACAAGGTAATAAAAGTATATAAGCTATTTGTTTTATGGAGACTTTAAAATCAAACTAGATACAATAAACATGGCTCGATCCACCTCATCGACATAAGATTATAACAGGAATCAGAAGGAGCTTATTCACTAGTGACCTAAACCTATATTGCAATTAGAACAGTGAGGTAAAAGAAGAGAAGATCTGGAAACGGTGATCTTACGTCTTCGAGGAAATCTTCGTCGAGTTTATCAGCGATTTTGATTGAAGTGAAGACAGTAGCGGCGATAAGAGTAGCAGGAATTGCCAAGGCGAGTAAGTAGCTACTCGTACTAGGCCCTGCTCNATTGATAATCATTTGGGCCCGTTTATCGACCCGACCCGACTCGATTAGTCTGAAATTTATCCAATGGACTGACTTGTACCTAGCCCATTAAGTATAACTCAAAATTTGGTCCGGTTTGATCATAAATAAGAGTTTGAGTTTAATATTTAATTCCAAGATAAACAGTATTTAATAAATGACAAATTTTTAATGTACAATGTAATACTTAATAAATGATAATATTTTTGTAACATTGTTTCTTTCACCTGTTGTTCGTTAGAAAAAAATACATAAATTATTGAAGAAAACAGAATGATTATAGACGATGAAGATACATAATAACCGTGCACGACAATAATAATATAACTCGGTCAGGTCAACTAACCCATGTTATAATTTAATCGTTGACCAAAGAAGTTGTGTGTTTTATAATAACAATCCCATTGTTTCTTCTCCTCTCATAGAGATACACACGTTAAACGCACACATATAACACGTTTTGTTTTCCTTGGACAGTTAACAGGGAGTTCTTGTCTATGTCCATACTTATTTCTGAAGGTTGCGCGAAATAATATTATAATTTATTGCACATAGTTAAATTGTAAACTTAGTCAACTCTAGTATTCAAAGATCCACCGTTGGATCTATCTTTAATATATCTGACGGTTCATATACAAGTTAACCGAACCACCCGGTTACCGAGATGTTGTCCCCTTCCTTTGTCGTATTTTAAAAATAATAAAGTCAAACCATTATTTCTAGTATTTAATTAGAATGATTCAATAAATTGTTTTACAATGTATAATAAATTCACGAGTTAATAAATGATTAGCTTATTGTAAATCTCAAGCGAGGACCGTTTTTATAAAGTAATAAATACAATTTGTTCTTATTAAAATGTAAAAGTCTTACAATACATCATGTTGGAATAAAAATAAAATTCTTAAATAAAATTATAATAGTTTAGGGAACTCCTTTACACAAAGTTTTTTTAATAAAGGCAATCTATTGGAGTTGTTAATACTGAATTATAGTTGACAAATATAAAGTCTGTATAATTTAAACGACTACATAATATTCAAATTGGAACAAACATAAAAATAAATATTTCTTAAAGTCAAAATATATACATCATTATTTTAACCAATCATATCTGTCTCGTTGACAAACTCTCACAGTTGCATTAACCAAATCCAGCTGGGGCCCTCATTATGTGTGAATAAATGATTCATTGACATCTTTTATTATCAATTTGTAATATTATATTTTTACTTTAATAAAATTATTTGGGTGGTGTTTGTTCATAGTGTTCCCTCCACTATTAAGATTTTTTTTTTTTCGCAAATATATTTATTCGGATGCTTATGTGGGGCCCAGTTACCTCGAACATGAGGAGACCAAACTTTGATTGCTTTATTACGGTCGTAATACTCAACTCAATCACAGCCGTTAGATCAAACCCTTACCGGTTTGACTAAAATCTTACGATCTGACCGGGTCACAACCACCTCCTTTGCCCATATATCACACCATTCTTCTTCTCTCTTCTCATCCCACCATTTCTCTCATCTTCAACGTTCTTCTTACATTTCTTGAACCATCAAAAAATTAAATAACTTACAGTTAAGGGAAAAAGAACATCATGGCCGTCGATCTAATGAGTTTTCCTAAGATGGATGATCAAAAGGCTATTCAGGAGGCTGCATCACAAGGTTTACAAAGTATGGAGCATCTGATTCGTGTCCTCTCTAACCGCCCCGAACAACAAAACGTTGATTGCTCTGAGATAACCGATTTTACGGTTAATAAATTTAAAAAGGTTATTTCTCTTCTTAATCGAACCGGTCACGCCCGGTTTAGACGCGGACCAGCTCACTCTCCTCAGATCGTTAAAACTGCTCCACCGGAGAATACAATTGTTCCTCAGCCGGCGAGTAAAACAACGAACCTTCCTCAGATCGTTCCTCCACAATCAGTTGTAACTCCGTCGAGCTTCGTTCATTTGAACCAGCCGAGCTTAACTCTCGATTTCTCTAAACCAAGCATCTTCGGCTCACAATCCAAGTGCTCTGAGCTGAAATTTGCCAAGGAAAACTTCAGCGTTTCATTAAACTCATCATACTTATCATCGGCGA
>KE157252.1:0-22851 GCA_000411055.1 Leavenworthia alabamica
CCATGGCCTTCGTCCCCTCCGCCTCGGTGGCTCCTCCTCCACCACTTTAGGTCCAAGGCTATCCACCACAACCACCACCGGAAGAAAATCCTCCTTTGGTGTTGTGAAAGCCGAGCTCAGCCCTTCAATCGTCATAAGCCTCAGCACAGGTCTTTCCCTTTTCCTGGGTCGTTTTGTCTTCTTTAACTTCCAGAGAGAAAACGTAGCGAAACAAGGTTTACCAGAGCAGAACGGGAAAACTCACTTCGAAGCTGGAGATGATCGTGCTAAAGAATACGTCAACCTTTTGAAATCTAATGATCCAATAGGATTCAACATTGTTGATGTTCTTTCTTGGGGTTCTATTGGACACATCGTTGCTTACTATATCTTGGCTACTTCCAGCAATGGATATGACCCAAGTTTCTTTGGTTGATTTATTCAATCTCTATAGTTATCCTATATGTATAAGTTTGACTTGTATTGCAAGTTGTCTCATCTTCTTCTTCTTCTCTGTTGTTGTTATCTAAGACTTCTCCCTCAAATTACATTTTCATTTATGTGAAAGATTAAAAGTTCTAAAATATTGATTAAATCCTTACTGATATAACATGCGTGACAAACATTGATTCTCACTTGATTCTTAACAACAGTGGAGAAACCACTCCCTCGAGCTCTTCAGAGCCCATCTTCATGGTTAGTTACAAAAATGTAAACAGAAACCTAAAATGATTATATGGCCCAACGTTCAATTTAAGCCCAAAGTCAATTACACAGAATCTGAAAATGAACTCAATACAAAATAGCCCAAATCGGCCCAATATTGATCTAATTGATGTGCATGAAGCTACACGTGTCAAGAGCTGAGCAATCTTCAAGAAAAACCTTTGTACTTGCGAGTGTCAGTGAAACATGGACCAACGACGTTCACCGGAAGTGGGTCAACACACCTCTGTCGTCGCCGTCTCTCCACACAAGGAGAAGACATTTCACAACTTCTTGACGTCGTACGCCGGAGATAGGGATGAAGAACAACTGACTCCCTTACAGATCTTGATCATAGAACTATCTTCGAGTGGATCGCCGGTTTGCAACGAAACAGCTCCTCAGTTACTTCGCACGGATTCACATAAGCAAACCCATCGACCGGAGTCGAAAGAATTATCAATTCTCGAAGAGAAAACTCCTCAAAACAAAGAGATTGTGCTAAAATTGAGAGACGTTTTAAAAAGAAAACAAAACCAAACAAAGCTAACCGACAGCACATCGGAGATAACCCGACAAACAGGCCGGCGAACAAAACCGTCAAACAAGCCGGAATATATACAAGCAAAATCGGATAAACCTCTTTCTTCTAGAAGATCCAAGTATGAGAAAAAGAAAATTGACACACAACTCCACCAGAAAAAGGTGCCGGTGTATCAGAAACCGTCTCAACGAGAGGATTCCGGTGTGACGCGACCTGCTCCGTTAGATGTCTATATTAGTAAAAGGAGATAAATGTCTTTTAATAAGACATGTTTAATGAATGTCCTATTACGAAAATTTGGTTGATTCCTGTTAGGTCTTGAGCGAAAATTTTCTTTATAGTAAGATTTGTTTAATAATGTTTCATAGATTTCATTAAAGTGTATCTTCCTATAACATGTTTCATGTTGGTTGATGTGTTCTTAATTGGGGATTAAAGATGTTAAAGAAGACCTAACTGAGCAGTTAAGAAGCATTAGTGATTGCATAAATAAAATATAATTATCAAGAAAATTTAGTATGTAAATAGATGAACAGTTAAATAATTTATGCTAAGTTTAATTATATGGAGGGTTTCGCTTGTTTCTCTTTTAAAAAAAAAGATGATTTCCGGCGATAATCCGATGAGATTTTGGTAAAAATTGAATAAGATTTTTCTTTCACTCGATTTCGTTTTCGTTTTTGTTTTCTTTTATGTACAGTTTCCGACATCTTGTCGGAATCTCTTCTGCCAAGTGACAGTTGCTTGTCTGTTTAGCATGGCCATTTAAGTTTGGTCTTGTACCGGTTAAAGTCCTATGTTACTGCCAATTTGAAATCCGACTTGATGTCAGTAAATAAACTTTTTTTTGTGTCGGCATCGATCTTAGATCTAGACTCCGACGAGTCAAAATAGTCTTAATCACCATCATATGCTTCTATCTTAGACGGATAACAGTATAATCTGGTTTTGGAGTCTCCATGGAAGGTCATGGGCCGGTGGCGGGGTTGTAGAACTAGGCGTCCGAGATTCTATCGAAGAAGAAGATTTTGCGGCGGCGATGGAGGATAGTTTGGCATCAGCGATGTCTAGCTTGCAAAGAGATCCATATGTGAAGATTTACGGAGTAATATACCATGGAACGCTGGTTAAAAGGACGGTGATTCCAGAAACTAGTGTGAAATCATGCGACTGGTGGTGTTGAACGACGGCGATACCTCACCGCTACAGCTTTGTGCATGTTAGACACGTGTTGGCCAGTGTGTAAACATGTTACCCATATAGTTGGGCCTAAAATTGGGCCATTCTCTTTTAAATTTAGGTCTGTATTAATAAACTGGGCTGTAATTTCACAATTGGTTTAATAAAGTTTGCTTGACGAGATAAAAAAAAGGGCAGTTTTGCATGCCTTTTATTATTATTATTATATTAATATTAAAATATATTGGTTCATCTGTTCAAGATTCCAGTCTTAACGACGGAAGAGAACTCCTTTTAATTCACTGGAACCAAATTTAGCGGTTATAAAATAACCGTTTTCAGTTTCTGCGTCGATAACTCCTTCAATTATTAAACTTTGATTCTTATCATAATACCTTTCTTCAAATTCAAGAAGCATTTCTTCATAATGCTTCTTTAAAAAAGCTGATCCGTTTGATATTGAATCATTAAAAACGCGCATTACCTCGTTACATTGACGGTTTTTTATCACCTAAAATATAAAAACAGAATTATTTGTATACTATTTAATGAACAAACAAAATGTTCATTTTCGATAGAAAAATATGAAAACTTGTTTACCTGTTTAAGACCACCTCGAACTGTGACCTCGATGAACAGTTTATATAGATCAATGGTAATTCCACATACCTTAGGATTTCTTCACCAAACAAAAAAAAATCATTAATAATCCATTAAATGAAATATTATTCAAGAAAATATATCAAATAATGAACATTATATAAATCAGAAGATGATAGAAAACTATTTGGCTAAAAGCAACATATTTTTATTAAACTCACGTCATATATATAAAGTTAGGTAAAAGACAAAACTCACTTGAGAGTTACGCCCGAAGATCTGTGAAAATAGCGGAGTGCAGTCCAGAAAAGGACAGCATCCAACACAAGATCCATGTATGAAACCTTAAGAGAAGATTCACACTCGGTGGAAGTAGAGTCAGTCAACGGAACGTTTACAATTTCGGACTGGGGTGAAGTATCGGTCGACATTGTTTGGTCTTTTTGGTTAAAAGTTTACTTCAGACTACTTGTGTTTGGGAGTAGTTATATAGCAATACGAGAAAGACAATATATTAGATTTGTTCTTTTTGTGGTTAATGATAAAGTTGTTATTCTTATCTGGAACTATCATATGTATCTGTAAATAATATATTTTTTTGCTTTTTTCTCCAACAAAATTAATGCATTGCCAAACAACTTTATTTTTTTTCTTTATAATAACATTGCCAACTAAATGAAAATAACTACGTTATTGACCAACAAAAAGGTAAGTATTTATTAATTAGCCAGGTTGAAGATTTCTTAATAACTACGTTGTCTTTTTTATTTTTTTATTTAAAATATCTTTTAAAAAATAAAAATCTAAAATTGATCTTTAAATATAAAAATTATGATCTCAATTTATATAAAAATAATAATTTTATGAAAAACATATAATTTTGAATATAAAATATGTCAGAACGTATAAATTCTTGGTTTCTCAATCTCCATAGTCATGGAGGCACGTCTAATTTCCGGATACTTCCTACAATACTATTGCGGAAGTAAATTAAAACCAGTTTTGTCGGTGATTAGTGTGGAGAGTTTTAAAAGAACGGAGTCTCGATCAAGACTGAAATTTCTGATGCAAGTCATGGGATTTTGTTTTGTATTAATGAGACAGGACCAAGTGTACCGGAGCCAACAACAAAATAGTATCAGATCATACCGAAGCCAATAGATTCAAAACTTAATATTCATTGGCTATATGAACTTGTTAACTTTACAAGGCCGTCTCTAGATGTGACCTCGACTAAAACTTGATGCATATCGAAACTATTTTCCCATGATAGGGTTTCTTCATAAATGGAAAATCATAAACGTTTCTTGAAGTCTTGTTCAAGAGAATCTATCATTAAAGCATAAACAATGAACATATGTATATACTAAAAATGATAAAAAAAACAATTTCTATTTCCTAACAGTTTACTTCAAAACAATTTTGCATTAATGTTAACCAAAATATCGACACATTATTAAACATCTTTCATGGCTTACCATTTTATTTGCCTAACCATTCGAAGCCCTAATTGATTTATGTTTCCATCTCTTGCCAAATTATTATCATCAAACCTTATTAGTTGGGTTTACTACTAAGTTATTAGGCTGTATGTAAAATGTATGATCATACAACAAGAACATAGATAATTTTCTTATGAATATTGAATCTTTTAAGTTGATAAAACTATGCAAGCTGGAACGAAATATTTGGTTTCACAACAAAAGTTATGGTTTCATTGAATAAAAACCTTAGTATTGTATCCATTTTTCTTTTTGAAAGAGTAACAATTAATCTCATGATTCAATATATGAATATAGAAAGAAAAAAAAACAAGACATAACCGAGTAGTTCAAACATAGCAATGTATGTGTAAGTGAGTAGTAAACGTGAAACCATAAGCATGAAATATTCAGCTCCAATGAAGAAAATTGTGAGGAACAACAACTTCTTTTTCTTGTACAAAGAGGTCGTCTGAATTCCGTATAACACTGTGGACCAAACACAGCAACACACTTGTAAAGATACCAAAAACTAGACTTTTGACGCAGTTTGCGAGCCACAATGCCCAAATCGAGCCAATGGTCAACCCAACAACGATCACTCGTTCGTTAATATTTCGACCGTACAAGACTAACGGATTGTATCGGCAAACATAGAGTAGTAACCACATGACAAAAACAGAGGCAATGATGAGAAGAGCCTTTGGATCATTGACCAAAAAGAGTGTGATCAAAACAACGGTTATAAGAAAGTAGTTAACCGCGAAGTGGTTTAGGTTAAGTTTAACGCGCGAGACAGCGGAAGAGAAAGATGCTGGACGATTGATAGAACCTAATGCTATGAATTCTGACCACCATGGACGGTAGCTAGAAACAAAAGCTATTAGATTATGCATTGACTTGGAGATGACGTTACCTGGAGAGAGACTTGTCTCCTCCGTCGTGATTGGAAGATTCTCTACCGGTGTTAACATCGCCGGATTCTCCACCGTTGTTAACATCGCCGGGCGCCAGAACATCGCCGGACCCCACTTTTGAGTACTCTAGTCAACCAATTTAACCGAAATAATTATCCTTTCCAAGTATATAATTAGCAAAAGGGCCTAATAGTGGTGGTTCCCACGTTGGTTAACTTTATGGGCTGGGCCAATTAGTGGTGCTTCCCACGTTGGTTCACGTTATGGGCTGGGCCAGTTTGACTTAAGGGCCCACTAAATTCGGGTCGGATTCTCTTTAAAAAATGTGGGATCCGGTTTGGCGATTCTCTTCCCCTTCTCAGAGAGCTAAGGCAGACGACTGAGTGAATGGTGGAACCTGGATTGAGCTTCCTTTAATTTACCATTCTACCCCTTCAACTCACCTCCTCCGTCGATATAGTCGTCGATTTCTTGGAATCTACTAATTTCCGATTGTTTGATTGATGGGTTTTGGCGATTTTGGGAACCCGAGAGCGGCATAGATGATTGAGAGCCATCGATGTTGGATTGAGCTCAAACATGAACTCTGTAATTCATAAAGGAACAAGTGTTTTACTACACCGTAAAGCTTATCGCTTTCTCTTCATAAGGAGGGAATTTTGCAATGGTAGCATCGGTGGTGATGAAACCGAAGAGCCTTTGAAGATAACTTGGGAATCTGCGGAGATGGATTGTGGCTTTGAAGTCGAACATGATGAGAAAATCTCTGTTAGAAGAAGGTTTTTGGAGAGTGCTAAGCTCGGTGCTTCTCGAGTTCTCGATACTTTACAGCAAGATTGTCCAGGATTCAATACGAAATCAGCTTTAGATGATTTGAATGTTACAATCTCAGGACTTTTAGTAAGAGAGGTTCTTGTTGGGATCTTAAGAACAATGAACTTTGATAATAAAACAAGGTGTGCTAAGCTAGCTTACAAGTTCTTTGTTTGGTGTGGTGGGCAAGAGTCTTTTAGGCACACAGCTAATTGTTATCATTTACTTATGAAGATATTTGCAGAGTGTGGCGAGTATAAAGCAATGTGTAGGCTAATTGATGAAATGATCAAAGATGGTTATCCAACTACAGCAAGGACTTTTAATCTATTGATATGTACTTGTGGTGAAGCAGGCCTTGCAAGAGAAGTTGTTGAGCAGTTCATCAAATCGAAAACTTTCAATTACAGACCTTATAAACATTCTTACAACGCAATTTTGCATTCTTTGTTAGGTGTGAAACAGTATAAGCTGATTGATTGGGTTTATGATCAGATGTTAGAAGACGGTTTTTCGCCAGATGTTTTGACTTATAACATTGTAATGTTTGCAAACTTTAGGTTAGGGAAAATAGATAGACTTTATAGATTGCTTGATGAGATGGTTAAAGATGGGTTCTCTCCTGATTTCTATACATACAATATCCTCCTTCACCATTTAGCAACTGGAAACAAGCCTCTTGCTGCTCTTAACCTTCTGAATCATATGAAGGAAGTAGGAATAGAGCCTGGTGTGATCCATTTCACTACTCTAATAGATGGGTTAAGCCGAGCTGGGAAGTTAGAAGCTTGCAAATACTTTATGGATGAAATGGTGAAAGTTGGGTGCATACCAGATGTTGTTTGTTACACTGTTATGATCACAGGATATGTTTCTGGTGGAGAACTCGAGAAAGCCGAGGAAATGTTCAAAGAGATGACGAAAAAAGGGCAACTACCGAATGTGTTTACATACACTTCCATGATCCGCGGGTTTTGTATGGCAGGAAAATTCAAAGAGGCGTGCTCGTTGCTCAAAGAAATGGAGTCAAGAGGGTGTAACCCTAATTTTGTAGTGTATAGTACACTGGTGAACAATCTAAGAAACGCTGGGAAGCTTTTAGAGGCTCATGAGGTAGTAAAAGACATGGTGGAGAAAGGTCATTATGTTCATCTTATTTCAAAGCTGAAAAAATATAGAAGATGTTAGTCTTTTTGTTATTTTTTGTATTAAAAGGCAATTTTGTTGTATCGGTTAAAACAAATATAATAGTTGTTCTCACTTATCATGTTCCTCACAGAGTATTCTGTAATTTAATTGCCATTGTTTCAGAAACTAAAATAACCAGCAAAATTTAAAACTTGTCGTCGACAGCAGGGTTCGAACCTGCGCGGGCAAAGCCCAATAGATTTCAAGTCTATCTCCTTAACCACTCGGACATATCGACTTTACTGAACATTTGTCAACAGAGTTATTATATTAATGTTAATATTATTTAATAAACTCAGCCCATTAAAGGCCCATAAATGATGGCTTGAATCTTCTAGTTCACACAGAAGGTTCTCTTTACGACTCCTGCCGCGTGTTTCACATTATCGAGACGGTAAAATCTCTCGGAATCTGAATCCGATCAAATCTGAAGAGCACCGGCGAGGAATCTCTGAGGCGTAGATTTAGATTTCATCACGGAAATAGAACTAAAGCACATCGTGAACTAACGCGGCGAGGAGATTATGTTGTTAACAGAGGATTGTAATTAGATATGTCATCGGGAGAGTACAACGAAGACATACATCTATTGCGATCCACCGACGGCGATGAAGTCGGCATTGGTGGAGGAGAAAGTGATCTCGATGTTGAATCTCAGTCTCCGGTTGTCAGAAGTGGAGCCGGAGGAGTTAGAGATCTATTTAAGCATCTGGATCGGAGATTTTCTCTTTCTGGGCGTCGTTTAAGCTTCAAAAGGATGGAGAATATGAAAGTCGATAGAGAGCGTCATCATCATCCTTCATCTTCTTCGTTTTCAGGTGGAGAAGAAGATGGAGGTGGTATCAGTAATTTACATAACGGCGAAGACGAGTTCGGATTTGATGAAGAAGTGCTAGGAGATAGTGCTCCACCTGAATGGGCTCTGCTTCTCATCGGATGTCTTATCGGTGTTGCCGCTGGAATTTGTGTCGCCGGCTTCAATAAAGGGGTACGATCATACATCAGATCTCGATCTATTGTTATTTATTCGTTTGAACATCCCGATTCTGTTAATTTTGATTTGTGCTTTACAATTTGAGTGTTGATTCAATAAAGTAGTGTTTTTTTGTCTAGGTTCATGTCATTCATGAGTGGGCATGGGCTGGTACTCCCAACGAAGGTGCTGCTTGGCTTCGTCTACAGAGATTAGCCGATACATGGCACCGGATTCTTCTAATTCCGGTCACTGGGGGTGTTATTGTAGGAATGATGCATGGTTTACTTGAGATCTTAGACCAAATCAGGCAATCAACTCCTTCTCAAAGACAAGGAGTGGATTTACTGGCTGGTATATATCCGGTGATAAAGGCCATCCAAGCTGCTGTGACACTTGGTACAGGATGTTCACTGGGTCCTGAGGGACCTAGCGTCGACATTGGAAAGTCTTGTGCCAATGGTTTTGCACTCATGATGGAAAACAACAGAGAAAGGAGAATAGCACTCACTGCAGCTGGTGCGGCTTCTGGGATTGCATCTGGTATATTCCAGACTTTAGTATATTTGCTACTTAACATTAGCTTTAACTAGGTGAATTGGATCATATATGTCCATACTTTTTCTCACTCTCTTGGTACCAGAATTGTGTATTTACAATTTAGCCTACAAATTTAGCTATAGATCTTAGGTTCTAGTACTTGGTAAAGCATCTTGCAGAGAGTGATTACTGGAAAAATAGTTTACTTATGGCTATTTTGAAGTATGGTTTGTGGGTAATGGTTTTTCTTACTAAAGATGAGATAGGCACTCTGTTCATGCTTATAAATCTGATTTTGCTTGATCTTCATTTCTCTGTACAGGTTTCAATGCAGCAGTGGCGGGTTGTTTCTTTGCTATTGAGACTGTTTTAAGACCTCTACGTGCCGAGAATTCACCTCCATTTACCACTGCAATGATTATATTGGCCTCTGTTATATCATCGACCGTGTCAAATGCATTACTTGGTACTCAATCAGCGTTTACAGTCCCCTCTTACGATCTGAAGTCTGCTGCTGGTATGTTGCGTATAACTTTAAGATCAATTGTGAACCCACCATTAAACTTGTGGTATGATTATTTAGTTGGTTATGATTAAGTGTCCTGAATCCTGAGGGATAGGTGATAGATCATAAAGAATCTTGGTACCATTAAATAACAAAGGCTGGCATTTATTTTCTTACACGAGTATTTGTTTATAAGTTTCCAAACATGTTTTCACTTGTCTCCAGAGCTTCCTCTGTACCTGATATTAGGCATGCTGTGTGGTGCTGTCAGCGTTGTTTTTTCTTGGCTCGTCACGTGGTTTACCAAGTCTTTCGACTTCATTAAAGACAAATTTGGTCTTCCTGCTATTGTGTGCCCTGCACTAGGTGGCTTAGGAGCTGGAATGATTGCTCTCAAGTACCCTGGAATTTTGTATTGGGGGTTTACAAATGTTGAGGAAATCCTGCATACTGGGAAGAGTGCTTCAGCTCCTGGAATCTGGTTATTAGCTCAGTTAGCCGCTGCCAAAGTTGTAGCTACAGCTCTTTGCAAAGGCTCTGGGCTTGTAGGCGGTCTATATGCACCAAGTTTGATGATTGGTGCTGCTGTTGGTGCTGTGTTTGGGGGTTCGGCTGCTGAGATTATCAACAGGGCTATTCCTGGTAATGCTGCTGTGGCTCAACCACAAGCTTATGCTCTGGTATTGTGTTTCCTTTGTCGCATGCCCTTGCTTAGTGCAATTTTCTTTAAAAGCATTTTAATACTGTCCAATTCGGCTGTTATGAACTCTGAATCATCAAGATGATCTTGTTTTATGTGATGCAGGTTGGAATGGCAGCGACACTAGCTTCCATGTGCTCTGTTCCCTTAACATCAGTATTATTGCTGTTCGAGCTGACTAAGGATTATAGAATTTTGCTTCCACTCATGGTAAATATTCTCTTTCCCCTTCAGTTTCAATGGTGCTTATCAAGTAAATTCGCTTAAGATGGGCATGATTCATAAAATATTCCCTAGTTTACATGTTTAAGTAATTGAGCAGTAAAGCTCTTATTGAAACTTTGAAATGTGTTATGCTTTTAACCAGAGATCCTTATTTAGTTTTTATGTAGTTAAATACATTCTTTTTTCCACTTGACTTACTGCATTCTGATTCGTATTTGATCAAGTTGTTCTTGATGTGATCTCTTTGTCGATTTTTCTACTAATAGGGAGCAGTAGGATTAGCAATATGGGTTCCCTCGGTAGCAAACCAAGGAAAAGAGAGTGATTCATCTGAAGGTCGTAACACAGGAAGAGGATACTCTTCCGTTACACCTTCTGAGCGTAAAACTGATGGTGTTTGGAGACACACGGATAATACTGACTCCCTTGAGCTGACCGACATAGAGAACCCTGACCATGAATACTTTATGGATGAAGAAACTATTTTGGAAGAGTTAAAGGTTTTGCGGGTTATGTCAAAGAACTACGTAAAGGTATCTCTGGAAACAACTCTGAAAGAAGCAAGAAACATCCTTAAAGATAGCCGTCAAAACTGCCTTATGGTGGTTGATGACGATGATTTTCTAGCCGGAATCCTAACACAGGGCGACATCAGAAGATACTTATCCAATAATATATCTACAAACTTAGATGTAAGTAGTTAAACAAAAACAATCTCCCTCACTCTCATCGCTCTTCTCTTTTTGCAGTTGAATTGAATGGATCTCTTTGTCCCTTGCAGGAGAATAGATGTCTGGTTTCTTCAGTGTGTACTAAGAAAATAAACTACAGAGGGCAAGAACGAGGTTTGCTTACGTGTTATCCAGACGCAACGGTTGGTGTAGCGAAAGAGTTGATGGAGGCAAGAGGTGTGAAGCAATTACCTGTAGTAAAACGAGATGAAGTAATTCACAAAGGGAAAAGAAGAAAACTAATTGGTCTTCTTCATTATGACTCTATCTGGACGTTTCTCAGGTTAAAATACATCTGCTTTGCTTTTACCCAACTCATACCGAAACTGGCCAAATCCTAAAACTTGATTTTTTTGCTTTTGTGTAATACAGAGATGAAATGAGTCGTAGGAGATCGATCAAAGACAGAAGAAAAGACAAAGAGATTGGTGCAAATGGGCATTGATTGTGTATTTGGTATAGTTTTTTTTTTTTTTAATAATTGATTGATTAGAAGGTGATTTGATCGTATGATAATATTAATTATTAAATACCTCTTTATATTAAAAAAAAAACTATATTAGAGAAATGGAGAGATGTCAAAAAAACAAGCATGAAATATTCGTCAATTTACTTTTACCTAATCGACTAATCTTAATTATGATAAATTGGACCATTAAAATGTCTTTTTCTCTCTTTCTATATCTTCTTTTACAAGTTATAGTACTAAGAAAAAGAAACAAAAATAAATATGAAAAAGCTGATTATAATTTGGACTAATAAGACGAATTATTCTGGATTGATTAAGATTTGGGTCATCATCTTTATATAATATAGTCGCTTTCATTAATTCGTCTTCCTTTTCTTTTTTGTTAAAGGTTTTTAATTTGTCATCATTCACCTTTCATTACACCAACCAAATTTTACTATACTTTTGGATACATTAAGCATGTACAATTAAATAAAAAACTGGAAAATAGTTTAAAATTATTTAGAAACTTCAGTTTCAAAATTGTTTCTCTAAATAAACATCATATACAAATGATCTTTTAATTTATTATTCAGCATTATATAAAATCTCTTTTAGCTACAAAAATAACTTTTTAAATTTCATAGAACTAATGAAATATGTGATTAATACTTTTAAATTTCTTTACATAAACTAAAAATAATGATTAATACTTTTAAATATCTTTCTTTTTCTTATCAAAAGTTTATGCTAATAATTATGAATTTATTATCTGATAAATGTAATTATTTTAAGTCATCATAAAAATTTAAAAAATCTGGTGATATTAGAAACGGATTATTATTTTAAATATACTATTTTGTCTTTAGATAAATGTAACTATTTTTACATCTTAAAGTTTACAATTTATCAATAAAAAAAATAAGAAATCAGGAACAAATTCAAAACCTAAAACATCATTGTGTAAACTAAAAAAATAATACCTAGATTTATAAATTACTCGACTGCAAAGTTTTTTTTATCAAAACACTTGTACATTGCTTGAGTCCGTGAATAAATTAAGAAGAACACTAAACATAAATAATAAATAAATAGATAAAGTGGGCATGTGAGAATCTTTCAAGTAGAATGAGATCACAAAAATTGCGCTCGTGCGGAAGAGTATACTGACAAATTTGACACACGGCTCAACCTTACGACCCACGCGCCTCTAAACTAGTTTCCGCCTTTTCATAAAACCCCTTCTTTTTTTAATTCTCTTTTTATCTAACCTATTTTTATTATATTGACATCTACGACCCTTGTCTTTTTCCCACCCTATTTTTAATTTTAAAATTTCGGATCCTATTGTCATACTATATACATCGGACATAACACGAGCTACATATTTTAGTATTTTACATAGATTAGGTCGAGGAAACTGTGGTTTCAACTTCTATATCCAATTGAAGTAAATTTGTAAATGTGTATAAATGCATTGTATACTTCAACTTTAAGGAGTTTTCTGTTAGTGTATTCTTAATATTTAATACTATAGTCTAGTAGTAGCTTGGTTAATATAGCATCTAATCTATATGGGCTTAGGTACAAAAGTGATAAAAATACGAGGGTTGCAAAAGCTTAAGCGGCAACTACATAAATAAAGACAAACTACGGGACCACAAAACAATATACAAAAGAAAAGGAGGACCGAAGATAAATTAAGAACCATATTTTAATATTGTTTTTTAATTTTAATAAGGTAGTGCTATGTGCCGTGTAGGGTTTAGAAAGTTGCATAGTTATAGTCAAATTTATCATATATTTTATTTTCTTTATATACATTATTAGTGGTTATACTATTTACATGGGAACGAGAGACCTAAATGTATACGTGCCGAGTCATTCATCTAACTCAAAAAAGTAAGAAATTTACATATTAGGAACGTTATATGAATCGAATCCAAGAGTTTGACTAAAAATCCAATTAAAGATTTGTCGCCAACGGACAAATAGCTGTTTTACATATTTACAGACCAGTTTAAGTTTGTATTTATTTTTGTAATAAAAAGTAATAACCTAAAATATCTCAATTTTTAAGTATATTAAATCATTTAATTTGGAGGTAACTCATTGTTCTATACTAAGTATAATATCTACACTTCGATCAGAGATTTTTCAGCCACCTTCATTTGTTTGATTAAATAAAAATAATAAAAGAAAATGAATAATTAGATAGAGATTATAAAGAGAAAATTAATCTTTAGTATCATGATTATGTTTTCTCTTTTTTTTTTGTAAGATTATACTACTTGCTTTTACCTTCTTTCCCTCGTATTTGTCTTAATATTAAAATATTGTTGTCTTGTTGCTTTTGCTAATTTTCCAGGAAAGAAATAGAAAATAAGAAAAGAAATTATTTGCTTTACAATGAGGAGACCTTTGATATTTATTTCCAAAGTAAGACTCAGAAAACATTAGCTCCTCAATTTCGCCAAAGAAAACGAAAGAGATTATTATTTTCCGGGGAATATTTTACTTTATGTTTATCTTTTTTCTCGGTGATGGTCGTCCTAAAAAAGTTTCATATGTAAGCACTTCTCTCTCATCTACGTAATAATTAAACCATCTGATTTTGATTTTGGAAAAAAAGAAAAAAAAATCTAAACTTTGTTTGGTTTGAATCCGACCATCTCTGCAACATCGTACTTGAGCAGAAACAGTATCTAAGAACTATCTCTGTTGTCTTTCTTCATCAGTTAAACTTAACTACTGTCTCTTTCTCTTCTTCAGTCAAGGTTTCATACTTCGCATGAAAAATATTGTTTATTTGTGTTCTTATTCTGAAAGCTCACTCTGTTTTTTTCTCTGTTCTTTGTTTTTTTACAGAGGAGTTAAGTACTGGGGACAATGAAGCAAAAATGGCTGTTAGTGTTGATACTCTGTTTCTTTGCGACTTCTCTTGTGAAGTGTATTCATGGAATCAACGAAACTGCTCTGTTAATGGAGTTCAAGCAACTCTCTGTAAAATCTGATCCTAATAACGTTCTTGGTGACTGGAAATACGGGTCGGGTCGTGGATCATGCTCTTGGCGAGGTGTTTCTTGCTCTGTCGATGGTCGAATCGTTGGATTAGACCTTCGTAACGGTGGACTTATCGGAACCCTAAACCTAGTTAACCTCACAGCGTTGCCTAATCTCCAGAATCTTTACATGCAAGGAAATGATTTCTCCTCTTCTTCTTCTATAGATTCGTCTGGTTCTGATTGTTATCTTCAAGCTCTGGATGTGTCCTCGAACTCGATTTCAGACTATTCAATGGTGGATTACGTTTTCTCAAAATGTTCGAATCTGGTTTCTGTGAATTTCTCAAACAACAAGCTCGTCGGGAAATTAGCTTTTGCTTCATCGTCTTTAATGAGCTTGACGACTGTTGATCTCTCTTACAATATCTTATCGGATATTTCTATCTCAGATTTACCGGTGTCGTTGAAGTATCTCGATCTTACTCACAACAACTTATCCGGCGATTTTTCCGATCTAAGCTTCGGGATTTGTGGGAATCTCAGTTTTCTCAGTCTATCACAGAACAAAATCTCCGGTGATAAATTCCCAATTACTTTACCTAACTGCAAATCCCTTGAGACGTTGAACATCTCTCGGAACAATCTCGCCGGAAAAATCCCCGGCGGAGAATATTGGGGAAGTTTCCAGAATTTAAAGCAGCTCTCTCTAGCTCACAACCGTTTCTCCGGCGAAATCCCACCGGAGCTTTCTCTACTCTGCAAAACACTAGAGATTCTTGATCTCTCTGGAAACGCTCTCTCCGGCGAGCTCCCTTCACAGTTCACAACCTGCGTCTGGTTACAAAACCTTAACCTCGGGAACAACTTCCTCTCCGGCGATTTCTTAACCACCGTCGTGAGTAAAATCACCGGAATCACTTATCTATATGTTGCGTTCAACAACATCTCAGGCTCTGTTCCAGTTTCTCTCAACAACTGTTCAAATCTCCGTGTTCTTGATCTAAGCTCAAATGGGTTCACTGGAAATGTGCCGTCTGGTTTATGTTCTCTGCAAAGCTCGCCAGTTCTTGAAAAGCTTCTTATAGCTAATAATGATCTCTCAGGAACAGTTCCTATGGAGCTTGGTAAATGTAAGAGCTTGAAGACGATTGATCTCAGCTTCAATGCTCTTACTGGTCCTATTCCAAAAGAGATATGGACGTTACCGAATCTTTCGGATTTAGTTATGTGGGCGAACAATCTCACTGGAACTATCCCAGAAGGTGTTTGTGTTAAAGGTGGAAACTTGGAAACTCTCATCCTCAACAACAATCTCTTAACCGGTTCAATCCCTGAGTCGATCTCAAAATGCACCAACATGATCTGGATCTCTCTATCGAGTAACCGCCTGACTGGGAAAATCCCTAGTGGAATCGGTGATCTTTCCAAGTTAGCTATCTTGCAACTTGGGAACAATTCTTTGTCTGGGAACGTTCCACGCCAGCTCGGGAACTGCAAGAGCCTGATATGGCTTGATCTGAATAGCAACAATCTTGACGGGGACCTCCCGAGTGAGCTAGCTAGTGATGCCGGGTTAGTAATGCCTGGGAGCGTTTCTGGTAAACAGTTTGCGTTTGTGAGGAACGAAGGTGGGACAGACTGCAGAGGTGCAGGCGGATTAGTAGAGTTTGAAGGCATTCGCGCAGAACGATTAGAGCGGTTTCCAATGGTTCATTCGTGTCCTGCGACGCGAATATACTCAGGCATGGCAATGTACACTTTCTTAGCAAATGGAAGCATGATCTACTTCGACATCTCATACAACTCGGTTTCGGGTTTTATACCTCCTGCTTATGGTAACATGAGTTATCTCCAGGTCTTGAATCTGGGACATAACCGGATAACCGGAACCATTCCGGACAGTCTTGGAGGATTGAAAGCAATTGGTGTACTCGATCTATCTCACAACAATCTTCAAGGGTACTTACCTGGATCACTAGGATCGCTTTCTTTCCTCAGCGACCTCGATGTCTCTAACAACAACCTGACTGGTCCAATCCCATTTGGAGGTCAGCTTACAACATTCCCTGTTTCAAGATACGCAAACAACTCTGGCCTCTGTGGTGTTCCTTTGCATCCCTGTGGCTCAGCTCCTAGACGGCCCATTACCTCTAGTGTCCATGCAAAGAAGCAAACTGTAACAACTGCTGTGATTGCTGGAATAACGTTTTCTTTCATGTGCTTGGTGATGCTAATCATGGCGCTTTACAAGCTGAGGAAGGTTCAGAATAAGGAACAGAAGAGGGAGAAATACATTGAGAGCCTTCCAACTTCTGGAAGTTGTAGCTGGAAACTCTCTAGCGTTCCTGAACCACTTAGCATCAACGTTGCTACGTTTGAGAAACCGCTAAGAAAGCTCACTTTTGCGCATCTTCTTGAAGCTACAAACGGGTTTAGTGCAGAGACTATGATTGGATCTGGTGGGTTTGGAGAAGTCTACAAGGCTCAACTCAGAGATAAATCTGTTGTAGCTATCAAGAAGTTGATTCGAATCACGGGACAAGGCGATAGAGAGTTCATGGCTGAGATGGAAACAATTGGAAAAATCAAACACAGAAACCTTGTTCCACTTCTGGGATATTGCAAGGTCGGTGAAGAGAGGCTTCTTGTATATGAATACATGAAATGGGGAAGCTTAGAAACCGTTCTTCACGAGAAATCATCGAAAAGAGGCGGAATCTTTCTGAACTGGGCCGCAAGGAAGAAGATTGCGAATGGAGCTGCAAGAGGGCTAGCGTTTCTACACCATAGCTGCATTCCTCACATAATCCACAGAGACATGAAATCAAGCAATGTTCTTTTAGATGAAGATTTCGAAGCACGTGTTTCGGATTTCGGAATGGCGAGGCTGGTAAGTGCTCTAGACACACATCTAAGCGTAAGCACGCTCGCAGGTACTCCCGGCTATGTTCCGCCTGAATATTACCAGAGTTTTCGATGTACGGCCAAAGGAGATGTTTACAGCTACGGAGTTATACTTCTTGAGCTTCTCTCTGGTAAGAAACCAATCGATCCAAGTGTCTTTGGAGAAGATAATAACCTTGTAGGATGGGCAAAACAACTCTATAGAGAGAAAAGAGGAGCTGAGATTCTCGATCCAGAGCTTGTAACAGCCGAGAAATCAGTTGATGTTGAGCTGTTTCATTACTTGAGAATTGCTTCTCAATGCTTAGATGATCGACCGTTTAAAAGGCCAACAATGATTCAAGTGATGTCAATGTTCAAAGAGCTTAAGGCTGATACAGAAGAAGAGAGTCTCGATGAGTTTTCCCTAAAGGAAACTCCATTGGTGGAAGAATCACGAGATAAAGAACCTTAAGAGGAACTGAGAAATGCTTTGTTCCAAATTTTAGTGTATATAACAGACAAAGCTTGTGGTTTGGTTTCGAGGGTTATCGTTGGTTAACTTGCCAAACACGGCAAGAGAAGTTCGTCGTAAGTTTCCATTTAAGAAGTTTATTTACTAAACTAAATTAGCTCATTTAGAAGAAGTTGATACCTTATAAGATGAAACCAGTTCGATTATTATTGTGAGGAGTGATTTACTAAAGCTTTGTTTCGACTCTAAGTCATTGTCCAAATATACCTTGAGCTTTGGATCAATGTGTTTAGTAGTTTTCCTTCAAAAGCTTTTTGAACATTTGTGCCCTAAAATTACATTTCTCTTTTACTTTCAGGTTTTCAAAAATAATAGTACAAAGATATAGTCCATTAAATAAACAAATTTAGAAGCGAAACATATTAAATTGTATCGAATCTCATATTTATGCTATCAGATTTGTGCTGCAAATAGTATCAATAAATTGAATAAGATTAATAAATTAAATGAATAATAATTGAACTGAATATTGTTCAATTTATTTAATTCCAAAATATGAAATAAATTAGTTGAATAATTTATAATTTAATTTTTAGTTCATTTTTAGTTGAATAAGCTTTAAATATTAGTTGAATGATTCATTCAACCATTTTTTATTCAATTGCATGGATTTATTTTAACAGAAAATTTATCAAAAATATGAAATAAATGAGTTGAATAATTTATAACTTTCCCTTATAATTTAATTTTTAGTTCATTTTTAAGTTGAATAAGCTTTAAATATTAGATGAATAATTCATTCAACCATTTTTATTCAATTAATTGTGCTACAACAATTTGAATAGATTTATTTTAACAGAAAATTTATAAAAAATCATTACTCAAATATGAAATAGATATCACTATATGACCATAGCATTTACCTTAATGGGCCACTTGAAAATGAAAACAAAGATTTGTTCGCATTTGTTAACAGATCCAACAATACTGGATCTATATGCAATAGTTTGTATCATGTATCCAGACATTACAAAATTATTATAATATATGATAATATATATATGCATGTAATTTTCCACAATATTACTATACTCAGAAGAAAAAAATCTAAATACCTAAATCTACAGGAATGGGAAAATATATATATTCTACTTCAAGTTTTGGTTTTTACTACAATTAATTAGTGTTGACTGAAAACAAATTTTTTCTATTCAAGTTATTAAAAAAATAATTACGCATTTATCATTTTGATCTGTCAAAACAAAAGTTTTGACTCATCGGTCAACATTTTTCATATCCTCGGTCAAACATTTATTTGCGTTATTATTTTTATTTAATAATTTCTATATTTTTGTAAATACTAAACATATCAATTTTTAAAACCGGTCCGAAATTAACCAAAACGTTTTGGTTTAGAAGTGAAGATAAAATTGGTTGAACCGTCAATGCTAATTTGATAAGATTCTTACTGTTTTTCAATAAAAGTATTCTAAGCATCCACTTTTTATATTAATAATACTAATTAACAAATTTTAGTTATTTCTTTCAACAAAATAAGTTATTACAAAAAATGTCTAAATTCATTAAATTTCATACAATCTATAATTTTAGATTAAATTATTTAATCAAATAAATATTAAAACTATAAAAATGCTTTATCTAGATTATCTCTGTTAAAGGTTTTTCTACACATTAATAAAAATCAAAATATTTTTTGTGTTAAAATTTAAATTAATTTTTATTTTTAACCTTCATTGATACATTTGTTTTGGTTAATAACCTTAAAATTTTGGGTAAAACTGGAAAAAAAACAAATTTATATCAAAAATCTGTATGAAAAAATTGTAGAGACACTCATTTTGAAAAAAAAAAATTAGATCTTTGAAATATTATAATAAATTTAAACGAGCCAACTATATATTTTATTGAATTAAATTTAACAACAAATATTTTAAATTATTTATCTTAATATATACAAAAAAAACAAAACCGGGTTTATTTATTTTAACTAGTCGGTATATTGGTTTTGATATGCTGAACCAATGTACAAAGGTTAAGATAAACCAGAAAAATAAAATTATAACCGATTGATGAGGCAGTCATACTTTGATTCCACAAGTTTGACTGACTATATGAAGTTTGACTATGCATTATATTTTTTCCAAACATAAAATGTTTATGAACTTTGCCATAAACAGGACATTATCTCCTCTATATATATCTCCATTATAGTCTTCCGTAGAATATCATATTCCTAAATCACTTTCACATTAAATCATATTTTATTTCGATTCCTCTAAAAAAATGAGTGGGTTTGATGGAAATTTCACGTGGGATTCATCGTTCGGTTCTAACCAAAGAACGATGATGAATCACACAGACAATGGTCTAAATCCAATCACTGAGACATTCCCTGGAGCCAGCTTATCAGGAGGTCATAATAATGATCTGTCTGAACAAAGAGTTGGTCTCCCTGAGGGATTGGGTTCAAGTGTTGGATTTAATCCTCCGACACTCACCACAGAAAACATCAGTCCTTTTGATGTTCCTTTCATGAACCAAACTGATCCTTTCATGAACCAAACTGTTCCGTTCATGAACCAAACTGTTCCTCCTCCTGTCTTTATAACGTCTCCCGGACTCAGTCCATATCCACTCTTGGAACCTCCTCCCATGTTCGATTCTTCCGAGGTAAATTATTATAATATTTTATATATCATAAGCCAGCCGTTTCTGGCCCATGGGCCCAAATATAAAAATAAAATATTTTTTAAAAATTCAAAAATTAAAATAAATAGATCCAAATTTTTTTATGATATAATATTAAAAAAATACCTAAAAAAAAATTGTTTGACTAAGGCCTACCAAAACTTTAAAAGAGACAAAATATCAATTTATTTTAGATTCTCCTTATTAATTATTATATCTATGTTTTCCAAATAAACCTAGAATTTTTAAAAATTTTAACAAAATGCAAATATAATCAAACATATAAATTATGTTTAAATTTAACAGATCTTTTGGAAAAAATATATTCTAAATCTGAAACCCTAACTTTTTATTTTCCTTGGTGACTTGTTTTTCTAGATTATCCCCAACACCAATTACGGACCTCAAGAACAGGTTGGAAACTTTGCTGAAGCCAATGCAGCGACGTTGGCCATTGACTTAACTCAAGATGGTATTAGAATATAGTTCGATACCACTCCTCTATTTTTCATAATCGTTTATAAGATTATTCTTACTTGTGATATTTCAACAGATGAGTTCGCTTACACTCCACCTCATTTCGAGCCATTTGGTGATGAACCTGTAAATGGTGATGATCCTGTAAATGGTGATGATCCTGAAGACGAAGACGCTCCTTATGAATGGATCACTGAGAGCCATGTTTCTTATCCGCCGATAGTCTTCGATGTACCTTTTCAAGAAGGTTATATAGTTGTTTTCATCTCTAAGTTTAAATCCATTTCTTTATTTCTTGAATCTTATATCATAAGTTTATTACATGTGAAACAGATTTCGTTGATGTCCCATCTCCAGAATTTAACATTCAACCATTTGGTAATTTTGAATTGGACGTAGCTGAAAACGTCAACAATGATCTTCATTTACCTCATAACGTCCAAGTGAACTTTGATCTGACTCCTCAAGAAAGTAATATATATATATATATATCTTATTTGCATCTCAAGTTTATATTTTATTTTTGTAATCTTTTCTTTTACATGTGAAACAGACAACTATGAAATTCCAAGGGAAGAGTCTCTTCATATACCATCTCAAGTTGAGCCAATGAGTGCTCCTTTAGCTGCTCCTTTAGCTGCTCCAGCTGAACCATGCCCTTTTGATGACTTCTTCAACGAGGATCCACAGTATCAGCCAATGAACAATGAGATGCCTCCTCAAGAAAGTAATAAAAAATAGTTGTTTGTATCTCTTAAGTTTGAATCTGTTTTAATTTCCTCAAAAAAATAAAAAAATGTTTAAATCTGTTTTATTTATATTCTGAATCTTTTATAAGATTTTTTTTTTTTTTTTTTTACATATTAAACAGACTTTTATGAAATTCCATCTCAAGAAGCTAATGCTGAGCCATATGTTGACCCTTTTCTCAACAATGAATTTCTTCATCAACCAATGAATGGTAATATGCCTATGAACGCTACTGATATGGCTCTTCAAGAAGGTAATAGAGTATATATTTCTTGTGTGATCAAGTTTTATAAGATTGTGTCACATATGTATATTTATATTTGTTCTGATCATGTGGACCAGTTGCTGCTTGGTTAGAATCTGATGATAATGATGATGATGATGATGATGATGATGTTGTCGAGATCTTCTCCATGGAAGGCGAGAGTGATGACAATGAAATAAATGATGAAGAAGAATTTGAGGAGGTTGATGAATTTAATGGCGCATCTTCATCTAATAAGAGAAGGTTCCAACATTAATATATATAACTTAGTCATATCTTAATTAATGCTGAAAGAATCTTTAATTGTATTAATCACTACATAAACCCTTGCAGGAGAACAGAGGCCACAGACATGGTTGGAAACACAAAAACAGACGAAACACATATGATCATAGTTCAGACTGAAACCCAAGATGACAATCCTGACGATGGTTTTCATTGGAAAAAATACGGTTGCAAAGTGGTCAGAGGAAACTCTAATGCAAGGTTATTATATGACATATTCATTTATTATAAAATAAGTTTTTTTCTGATGTTTTATCCATGGTGGTTTTGTTCAAAACACACATATATGACCACATAAACTATATAATAAAGTTTTTTTTATATATATGTAAGGAGTTACTACAAATGCAAGTCGACAGGATGCAAAGTGAAGAAACATACTGAGAGAGGAGCAAAAGATGAAAGGTTAGTCATATCTACATATTATGGCGTGCATGCTCATCTTCCACCATCTGCACGCCAAAAGGGCAGAGG
>KE157252.1:23058-52467 GCA_000411055.1 Leavenworthia alabamica
CTCAAAATCCAACTGCTAATGATCAGTTAAGCATGCCTCCTCCTCCTCTTCCTCCTACTCCTACTCCTCCTCCTCCTCCTCCTCATCATCATCCTCATCCTCCTTCTTCGTTGCTGACATCTATGGACATGAGGGCGCCTTTCTCTTCGTTGGGACCACAAACTGATATGTCGACCCAACAGTCACAGCTGCCGAGTTTACAAGGTAACCATCAGAATTCTGGATTAATGTACGGGAATGAACCAATGAGTGCAGAATTATACGCTAGGATTGTGAATCATGTGTGGGCTAATTTTGGTACAAGACTTCATATGGATATGTTCTGATGTGTTCAATAATGCTGTGAGATTATGTCTCTAGTTTCTTCTCTTATGTCTCTAGTTTCATATCTAAGACTCTCTCTTTCAATTTGTTTGGTTTTAAAATTTTCATATTTATTAATATACAATAGATTTCTCTCTTTTTAACCTTTATTAATACATTATGTATTTGTTTCATTAGCCAATAATACAATAAAATGATAAGGAGCAATCTATCTTTATTGAAGTGCATTATGAATTATAAATCCTTTGTTAGAAATGTGAAACTCATTTCCATGAGCTAATTGAATGAATTATGATAAAAATCTTGACCAAATTAATATTAGTTATTTTAATTTATTGGATCTCTCTTTTTTTTTTGTTGGATTGTTATTTCTTATAGTAGTATTGTTAAGGTTTTGTCGTTGCCGAAATGCTTCTAGAAATAAAATTATCTTAATTATTGTCTCTACTTTAGTCTTCTTCTCAAACTTTCTAGGTTATCTTAAATTGTTAGTGAAAAATAAAACATAGATTAATTAGAGAGCTTTTACACTATATTCCTACATTTTCAAATTATTTACTCACTAAGTTTAGAACAATAAAAATCAAAATTTTGTCGCATTTCTAGAACACATTTCAGTCAGGTTTTCAAATTAATGTTTTAGGGAATTATATATGTTTTCGCCATAATCTACCTAAGATTTAAATTTCCTGCTTTGCAGATAATTTCAAAGTGAGAAGCAATATAAAAAGCTAGTTATTCAGTTACTTTGATGCTATAGTTATTTATAATTTTATATTAAAGAATTCGAAAACGATTAAAGTTTAAAATTGACATATAATAAGATATGATTTGGCTAGGATTTTGAGTTTGAAGATTGCATACCAACTCTTTCACAGTATAGTAATTAAGACACTAATTAATAAAAGTAAATGCAAAAGTTATTTCTTAATATAGTTCTTTTATCAGGACACCTTTTTGAGTACTTATCAGGACAATCTGCAAAACATTATCAACACTTGATCTTGGTCACATGCCAATAAACTTGTTTTTGTCACCAAAAACACAATCATCAATTTCATAAAATAATTGAAGAAAAGATTGCACAAAGTGGCAACCCTAAAAATCCTTTACAATGATCCACAAAACACAAATATATATGAAACATCTACTTGCTAAAACCCTAATAATTTGGGCTAATGGACTTTTCATTGAACATTGTATTGGGCTTCATTTAAGACTCTAATAACAATAACAGAAAAATTTATAACCTTCACACTCATAATGTCAAAGATATATTTCACATTTTGTTTTTTCATAATTTTAAATGATCACTGAAAACCTTAATAATCAAACTTGACATAGTAATTATCAGAAAGCAATTAAACCATATGATTTAATTAATAGTTTTAACGAAAAAAAATAAGTAAAATAAAAACGAGTAAAAGCTAGAGTGTCTACTACATATTAGCCCGAGCAGATGGCAGCATCACTTAAAATCTGGAGCCAACTACTGAAGATTTGACTTTTTATTGATTAGTTAGTTAATTATGAAAAATAGGATACTTTTTAATTAATTGATTAATTATATATAAGAAATGGCATTTATATATTTAGACAGTAGCGACAAGTGTAACCTGAACCAGTATCAAGCGTAGGTTTCACAAACCAAACACCCGAAAACAAGAGTCTTGTCTTCTCATTTACAATTCTTGTTCGATGTTCTTATTAAAACATTCATTTTTTATTAATTCGTTACAATATAATATTTTGTTTTCTTTTTGTCCTTCAATACATTAACTTTAACCTAGTCACATCTCAGTCTTAATTAAATAAATATTCACCAAAACTAAATCAAAATTTTCCTAGCTATAAATGGATGATTAGTTGATAGTTTACTTTCAACTTCTTTTTTTAAAGAGCTTTTCAGCTTCTTTGTGTTAAGTAAAAGAGTTTTTTTTTTTTTGTCAAAATTTTTTAACGTAATTAATATGAAGAACTAACCATAAATATTTAGCAACGAAACATTATTTGACCGTAAAATATATAAAGAGGAAAAAGGTAAAAGAAGTCAAGAAAAATAGATTGATGGATGGATGTAAGTAAAAAAGAGATTTTGGCTATGTGGAAGAGCATGAGGGATTGCTTCTGTCAGTGAGCATATGAATATATATATATATATATATATATTGAACCAAAAACTCTAAATCTATATTTTTTTCTGGAATTTTTGTGTAAGATATTATTATTACCCATGTGATGGTAATGGGGCTTCTCTTTTCTACATGATTTTTTCATATTTTATATATATACTAATATATATATATATATGCCACCTTAATTTATTGGGTGAAGTTTATATAGGTTTCTGTCTACACGCAAAATTGTCTTTGAGCTCATGAAGACGTACGCCACCTTCTTCCATCTTTGTTACATACCTTTACCGTCTTGTCATATGTAATTATTTGATGTTTGATAGTTGATTAAAAATGGCTACGATGATCATTTATCTTTAACAGCCAACATAGTGTTCTTTTTTAACCCAAAAACAAAACATAAGTGTATACTTACATTATTATCACTAACGTCTTCTTCTCTCGGTGTATAGTTGACTTTACAAAATAACTAATATCCTGACGAAAACACATTAATTAGAAGAACTTTTCAACGAAGTAGATTATAATTTTTTTTTAAAGTATATTACAATTTATAGTGACAATTAGTAAAATAGAAAAAAAAAATTATAAATATATATATATATATAGCTTATATTGTAGTAGATGTGGCTATATACATACATGAAATGAGGTAAAAATAAGATAAATCAATACAAGTTCACTTCTCAATTCATTTACCATATGTTTACGTAGATGTATGATGGTGCATATATATGTTTGATCAGAAATATGGGATCTAAATCTGATCATTGCATTTTGAATTCAGACATAACTAGACGTGTGTGTTTTTGTAGGTGTATAGATATGTGTGCAGTGTTTTCATCGTAAGAATATGTATATAAATGGGTTCCTATATATATAAATCAATAAATGTGTTAGGGCAAAGAGAGAACAAAGTGTAAGAAAAAAGGGAAGAGAACCGATGCAATAAGACACGAGAGACGAGAGAGATACCTATGAACCACGACTTGTGTGTTTATGTTTCACTAATTAAAATTATAATATTAAGATCACTATATTTAATGAATTAAAATCTGTAACATAAGTGTAAATAAACACACCCTTTTGTTTTATTTTTGACAACTTTGATGCTTTTGTTTCACCCGACAAATCGGCACCTTTTAGGGTTTTCATTACCTGTTTCTTCCCCAAAGACAATATCCTTTTTTAACCCATTAATTTACTATTTCTCTATATAAATATTAATTACTTTGATTATAAATAATCAATAAGTAGTACCTTTCTTGTAAATAACGAAAACCCATCATTTTTGAACTCGACAAGAATTAAAAAGAAAAGAATTTTAGGTAAACAAGATGAAACCAGTTGTTCTTTGAATATTCCTCTTAAGATTTCTTTAATTTGTCAATCGAGACTAATCCTAATTACTAAATAAACAAATAGTGTTCTTTTTTTTGGCATTTAAGTGGTGGTTTTCATTGTCCAAGCTTAAGTAAGGGCTATGATAACTAGTTATAGAATGAATACATGTTAAGTTTCACTTTACTTTTCTTTCATATGAGAATATACATAGAGTGAAAATATATAAGTTCTTCATATTATTTACATCAATCTTTATGTATGATTATATTGTTTTGTTTCTTCTTATTCGTAAAACTTTGTAATAAAAATATTAAAACATTATATTACTATGACACTTATATGGGTTAGCATACGATTTGAGAAGTTGTTTGGGGACAATCTTCATGATACTAACTATATATAAATGAAGTCAACTCAAATACTAACAGCCAGAGTCTGAGAAGGCAATAGAATTTGCTAGCTTTGAGAGTTAATCCTTTGTAATTTTTTTGACTTGAAAACTTAATAATATCTTTTGGATTTTGACTAAATGGCTTGTAAAAGCTACAATATGACATTATGAACTAAAGTATGAACTTATCATCAGGACTTAATATAATTAAATTGGTAAAGTAAAAGAGCATGAGAAAGTGGAATCTTTCAAAAGATCGAAGAGACAGATTAACAACTCTCTCGTGCTCATTATATTATTAAGCCGCTTCTGTCCAAATAAGGCTATTTCCATAAATTTTATTAACATCTCTTTCAATTTTTAACTATGATGTGACTAGTTTAATTAAATCCAACAATTTCAATCAATTAGTTAATAAAACTCTCACTTTTTTTTTTGTCAAACAATAAAACTCTCACCTACTATTAAAAATTAGTATATAATAATATATGAACCTCCATGAAATTTAAAATACATTTGAAAAAATCAGATTAGTGGATACATATAATATAAAATCTTAAAATGCATCTAATATATTAGTGGGTCGGCTACTTGGATTATATATGTCAAATTAAACGTTACAACTAAGATATAGAGTTTGAAAAAATAAGATTTTAGTAGGTTTAAACACAGAAGATTAGGTTGTCTCTTTCTTTGAGCTTCCCAAGAAACAATAAAACGACACATATCCCAATATTCCTCGGCCGTTGACAATCTTCGCCGGAGATATCCTCCGTCATCTGCAAAAATCATTGTTTTGCCCTAACACCAAAATATTATCGATCATTTTCTATATATTATACCAAAATTTAGATGTCTCTTCTTTGAATTATTTCCATGATGAAACGGAGAAGAGAAGACGATTTTGCCAACCGAGAAACAAAGAATTGCTAAGGAACTGAAGATTGTAACCTTCTGATGGATAATGGAGTCTAAGAAGAAGCTTAGCTTGAGATAAAGCAAAGCTTCCTATAGGAACGTTAACAAAACCAAATCTCTTCATCATCTCTTCCCATATCTCAAATCTCCGATGTCTTTGCTTTCTCTCCGCCGCTTCTGCCGCCACAACATCTAAAATCTCCTTACCAAACCACCGTTGCTCTAGGGTTAGTCTTTCTCGACTATTTGGCGGCAAAGTCGCTTCCAGCGAATCAAAGATCGCCACGTAATGATCTACAGCTTCGGAGAATCTATTTAAGAACGAGTGATCTCCATGGTTCGCTTCTCTCTCTGCCATTGTAACGATTTTAGGGTTTAGGCTCTTGATCGCCGACAAAAAGTGACCGATCATATCTCCGTCGTCGTTAAAGAATTTGTGGAGGAAATGAACACAGTTGACGGCGAGGGTATCTCCTTGTGAACTTGAAAGAGCTAACAATCGGAACTGTAGCAAAAGTCCGGAGAGATCTTCTTCTACGATCACTAGTGTGTGAAACTGAAACTGTAGACCTAGAGAGTTAGCAAACAGGGTTAACCGGTCTCCGGTTCGGTTTAATACAGTTACGTCTCGACCGCAACCGGTTATGCATAGAGATGGAGGTGGATTGTTAGGGTTTGATGATCTCTCCGCTAGGGCTTGCATCAATGGAGGCCATTGAAGTCCTTGTGATATATCTAAATCGAGTATATGTAAAGGTCCGTTACCGTTTGTTTCCGTCGCGTCGAGGATCGCTTGATTCGCCGTTAAATGACCGAACCTAATAAACGGCGTCAGCTGATTCAGCCAAAGATAGTAACAAGACTCGAAGTCAGAATTGTTGTTCTTGGTCCGAAACAAAAACTGTTCTTTGCATATACTACTCGTGAACACAGTAGAGTTACTCATCGTCATTTCGTTTGCTGTCCACGTGGCAACAGTTTCAGCCGTAGGATATTGTTGTTGACGGTTGATCCGTACGGACAAAGCTTTTGTGAAGAGATGTACGAGTCGCTCGGTGGAGTCTCCGTAAGGAGAAGAGTTGACGGATAGGATTGAAAGTAAGTTTTGAGCGGCTGTGAAGTTTGATTGAGATACAAAATCTGCAGCGGTGAAAAGGAGACGACGAAGGTGATGGGAGGTGGAGCTTGAGGTGGAGGAGGAAGCAAGGGACAACGGAGGAGGAGTCTCGGTGGTGGTGACGGTGGCATCTTCGGAAGAGGAGCTAGAGGATTTGAAGGAAGTAAGCATTTGAAAAAAGTAAGAAAGATGCTATTTCTCTCTCGATCAAATGAGTCTTTTTCAAAGGGTAATAATAAATAGTATTTAGCATTACCTGAAGGTATATTGCTTGTATTATTATATAATATAATATTATAAGATATCAACACTTTACTATAGCATGTGTAAACATATATATATAACATAATTTTATGGAAATGGACCGACCAAGCGAGAATCCTCAAGCTGGTTTTAGAGTCAATTATAAAAGGGTTTACTATTATTGCGTAGCTTTAATTTGTAAACTTTATTATAAACTTTTATATTTCATGTCCCTAATCAATGTTCCTCGAAAATACTTTATATGGATTTTGAAAAAGATTAAATATTAATATTTCCCAACATGACATTACATTCTAACAAATAAAGTTTAATGATATTTTCTCCTTTTTGAATTAAATATTTTATTATTATTTTATATTAAGCGTTGTTTTAAATTAATATTTAGTAGAAATCTCAATTTTATTTCTATTTGTAATGTATTGGACAATAAATTTTTTGTAGAATATATTAGTAAATGATAAAAAATAATTATTTATTTACACAAAATTGGTTAAAATGATATTTAATTAAAATTAGATGAAATAATTTAATAATTATTTATCTCATGTAGTAACCCTAGCATTAAAAAGTAAGACAATAAATACATGTTTAAAGCTACATATTAATAATTTTATTGTTCATGTAGTTAAATAATTAATTATCTTATTATCCTGTTGGATTTATATCTTTGCAGACAAGGAATCTTACATATATACGTCGACGTGCACTAAAAATAAAAAATCAGTTACAACATTTCCCACAAACAATAAATGGCAATTAAATATAAACACTACAAAAAAAATATATATATACATTAAAACAAACATCAGTCATATATAAATTACATTTTCTACATTCACACGTCTTCGTCGACAGGATAATATATGACGTGTCTCTATATATTTATCAGTGCGGTGGATCATGGACATGTCCCACTTTGTCAATTTATTATGGCCTTTGCAGGAATTATGCTCATAGCTTCCAATCTTAGATGCAAATAGACCTCCACAAAAAAACCGAATCCAAAATACCGAACTAAATCCAACCAAAAAAAAAATTCGAATCCGAACTCAAAATTATAAAATATCTGAATGGCTAGTAAAATTTTCATACTCGAAAACGTGAATCCGAACAGAATCTGAAAAATTATAAGTACCCGATATGTAATCGAAATGCAATTATATACCAATATATATTAATTTTATTAAGATTTTATATAAAATAATTACCTAAACAATAATTATAAACTCAAAAAATATTAATTAGCTTAAAATTATAATAACTAAAATATTTTTTAAATTATTTGTTATATTTGTGAAATTTAACAAAATTGTTGTTTAAGTATTTTTGATATTTTAATTAAAATTTAATAATATTGATCGAGTAAACATGATATTATCTGAACCGTATTTTACTATGATATTTTTAGATATTTACATGTAGTAATTTTTATTTTTAGATTTTTATATGTATTAATTGTTAAGAACCGAACCGAATCCGAATCCGAATCCGAACCCGATTCAAAATTTTATAGATATCTATGTGGATATAAAATTTTTTTACCCGAAAAACCCGAATCCGATCGGATATTATCTGAACCCGAACTAAATACCCGAACGCCCATACCTAGACGCAAATATTTACAAGATTTTAAAGAAATGTAAACACTAGGTTTTGTATAAGAATAAAATAAGACAAATATATCAGATGAAGGAATCTGAAAAATCTTGGGATGTTCAAAAAGAAAAGAGAAGTAGCTTTGCTTGCAAAATCGAAAAGCTAAACCCCAAAAATTACTAATTATTACACTTTTTCACTTATTGAATTTACCAAAATGGAAATGCTACAAAAAGATCTATCTCATTGACCTTTCACTTAGAGCTCCATAATTGGATTGGAGACTTTATTGCTCATTTTCTAGTTTCTTCTTGTACTATAACTATGAAGCATCTTATCGTATGATAAATGCATATATATATACGTACCACATTTGGATTCAAGCTATAAAGGTCCATTCATAATTTATGTATATTGAATTCTTATAAGTATAATCTCAAGTTGGATCCAAGTCAAATCAAGTTAATACAAAGGATACAATATAAGTAATAATTATTATAGTTAGGAGCTGGTATAATAAGAGACAAAAGAGATGGAGATATGCTTTTTAGACTTGGACACACATAGATCCCATACGTATTTATTTGCACTAAAAATTAAGCATTTTCTTTTGACAAGTCTTATCACTTATGATTTCTATTGTTTGACTTAACATTACTATCAATCATCAATTTATATCAAGTTTAACCTCAACCCCAAAAAAACCAAAATATTATTGTTTATAGGTCAATTATCTTATATACCACTAAATTTAATTTATATTTCATAATTATCACTAAAAAATTATCACTTAATAATTTAATTAAATTTAAAATTAAATTTTATTTTTAGAAAATTATATAAATCATAAACAATACATAATAAACACAAACATTATATATTAAACTCTAACATTAAATACTAAATTCTAATCTCTAAATCAAAATTTTAAACCCTAAATAATAAATACTAAATTCAAACACTAAATACTAAACCCTAACCATAAATAATAAACCCTAACCTCTAAATAATAAACTCAAACATTAAACACTAAATTCTAATATTATAAAAAAATTATAATTTTTAATAAAAATATATTATTAATAAAAATGGTATTCTTGTCTAAATAAAAAATTAATGTAATTTTCTCCAATAAAATATATTTGATGGTATTAGAGAGAATTACTTTTGTTTATAATTATTAAATAGGACTAACAATAAAAATCAAAATTTAATGCTATAAGTTTTATAAACAGCATCTTTTATGAGTAAATATTAAAATGAATATATCATACAATCATAATTAAATATAAAAAAAATAAAGAAGAATTGTTATAAAATAAAATAAAATAAAATAAAAAGAAGAATAGAAGAAGCACGCAATGAAATAAATGAGGCAGAAAGTTTAACCCAAAAGATTGGACGAAAGGCTGACACACTTTTGCTTTTCTCACTTTAGGTTTTTATTTATTTTATTTTCATTTTCAATTTTTTAATTAAATGAAAACTTTGTATTATATTATTTTATAATATTTATATCGGTGCCACGTGGAGATGGGACATATTGGAATGAGACTTATCCTTCCTACCTTCTCCTCTGTCATTTCTATATTTAATAACACTCCTTCGAACATTCTTTCTGTTCCCAATTTATTATTTCTTTACACTTCAATATTAAATTTTTATGTATTATCTTTAAATTAGAAATTGGTTAAAACATTTAAATTATTGTATTAGCTTGATGTTGAGATATAAATAATCCATATTATAGAAGAGGAAGAAAAACTTAAGGAATACACATATATTTTTAAATCATGTACATATACACATATGAATAATATTATCATTTTAAGTCAAATTTAATAACTAGATTTTAATAATTAAAAGACACAAAAACATACAGTTGATCTGTTCGGTTCCAAACTTGTGTCAAACATAAGAAAACCAAACTTTTTTTTGTTTAATTAGGCTCCAGCATAAGGTTTAATCTTAGGTTTTCCCTTGACGAGACCACATTGAAGGCTTGTCTCCGGCATGTTGTATTCGTCCCTGAGAGATTTTTCAGGCGACAAGATACTTGCGTAGAGTTGTTGTCCCAAGTAACGTCTCTCTGCATTCTCTGACCTAATGTTCCACATTCCACAGTTGTCGAATGAGAGTAAGATTGCGGCCCAACATTTAGGGTAGACTTGAACTGTGTGTCGGCTCACTGCGTCTAGAAGGTTGTAGTTCTTTCTCTTCTCTGGTGTCCAGGTGCCTGGCTCAACCCTTTGTACAATGAAAGAGTAAAGTTAGGGTTTATTAATTGATTACTTGTGCTGCAAAAAAGAGATGTAACGTGTGACTTACGCTACAGCAAAGAAAGCGTAGCCGTCCAAATGCCAAGACTGGACACTCTTCTCGTGGTTCTCGAATATTACTTCAATGAAGGTTCGGTGAGTTACGTTAAGAACATTGGGTTCGATCTTAACGTTCTTGATCTGATCCGGAGTCGGGTCGTCAGAGATAATGTTGTACTTGAAAACCTGATCAGCAATGCCAAAGTACTCAGCAAGCTTGAGGGGTGTTTCAGGGTCTGTGTGTGAGATCCCGTTCAAAGCGTATCTAAGCTTGCCATCGACTTTGCCTTGAGTGTTCATGAGCTTGATGGTGCGAGTGATGTTAATCTTTCCGTAGTGGTACGAACCCTGTGGGTTAGGTCTAGCTGCACTAGCTGTCAAGTTCCACCTGAAGGAGCGGAATTGATTCAAAGACCAAGCCCAGCCGACAGGACCCACTGGTAGCTGAGAAGAAGCAGGACCATTGCCTCCCTCGTAACGTAGGAGTCCTGTGGTAGTCAAAACATTCTTCAAGAACCGTGAAGAAGCTACCATGTAGTAATCCTTAGGTTCTTGGTCCGCTGTGAGAATCACGCCAAAGCATTGACCAATGTGCACGTCCAAGGAGTCATAATCGTTTTGTAGAACATGTGAGCCTTCCATCTCAACAAGTTTCATTTTGTGATTCTGAATCCTAAAGTTTAGAGATGTCTTGAGACCCACGTTACAGATCCTAATTCTGTAGGTTTTTCCTTGCTTCAAGGTAAAAAGAGGCTGATCGGAGCCGTCGGTTTTCCCAGACTTACCGTTGATGAGAATGCCATCTGGACGGCCAAGAGCGCGACCACTATCAAGGTACTTCTTGAGTTGTGTGTGACTTTTGGTGTACCAGTCATTGATAAGGACAGTGTAGTCATCTTCCGGATCAGCGTATGGGACTGGAATCAAGAGACGACTGTTCACACGGAGGCCACCAAAGCCACCAGCTGCGCGATGCAAAGCAGTGGAGGGGTAGTAGAAGTAGCTACCGATCTGATCCTTTGGCTGGAAATGGTATGTGAAGTTCTGACCCGCAGGGATTGGACACATTGTTCCAGCTGTTCCATCTTGCCAACAGTTCTTTCTATGTTGGATTCCATTCCTACATTTAATTTTTCCAATTAAACACACAAATTCCTAACTTGTAGTGTTACACAACAAGAATGGTTGGAAGTTAAAGTTCCGGTCTGAATATAGAAACGTACCAAGAAATTAGAAGAGGCTCATCAAGATTATTGAAAACATTAACGATAACATTGTTGTTAGAAGTTGAGTTGATGTTAGGACCAGGGAATTGACCGTTAATGAGAATGACTTGTTGTGGAACACCGAGAGGAGATGCGGTTCCGTATGTCACGTTCCAAACATGGTGAAAATAAGGGTCCTCCGCTTGGACCATCAGGACCGTTGTCGTGGCCATGCATAGGCACATGGCCAAGAGTGTAACCCCTCCTTTCATTTATAATAATTAAACTTTATATATTTAATAAAGTTTATGGATTATTATTTTCAAGTGTTGGAAACGAATGGGTTTAATTTTTTAATTATGTTTTTGAGGGTTTGAGTATCGATTTTTTTCCCTTCAAATGTTAAATGAGGTTTGTATATATAGTTTAGTAGAATTCATAGCTTCTTGATTTTTCTCGTTTCTTTAGGTCTCCTCTCATTACGCTCTTCCTATCGTCCAAATTAGGAATATTTAGTTTTGACCAGTAACCTAATTTTGGTGTACTTTTTCTAGAGATTATTATTAGACTAACAAGTACGGAACTTTTTAGACTAAATATCACAACGTGTCTCGCCGAATTTGGGCCCATAACTGCGGTTAGTGGACCATGCAATTGTATTTGGGTTGGCTGTAGCCCATCTGGCCCATTATGGCCCATCTGGCTCTGTTTAATAGAATATGTTGCAGACAAAAAAAAAATATAACAACTGTTTCGGACTTGGGTTAATTACTTAACTAGCATTTTAAAGTTAAACTCTTACGACGAACAAATAATTAAATATATTTTATTTTTGTTATAGTTTATTATTTTTATCATGACATTTTTTTGTTAAGATCGTTAGGGATATTTCCAATATTAGAATACGTTATGAGTTGTATTAATTCAAAGTTGTGTAACCTTAACACCAGAAAGATAAAGATTGTTGCATCACAATATTCACATATAGAAAATAAATTAGAGATGAAGCGTAAATATTGGTAACGTTCAACTTCCAAAACAAGTTATGTTTTCCCCTTCATAAATACTTGACATCATTAAGTTACCAAAGGACTCATCAAGGCAAAACTTGCTTTGAACGACACATATATATATATATTTTTATTTTTATTTTTTTTAGGAAAGGGTTAATTATATTTATACGTAACACTGAAAACATTTAATTTCTTTTTAGAAAATAATGGAGGGGAAGCTATTAACAATATTGGTTTGTCTCATCTCTACGGCAGCGATAGTAAAAGCTGGTGATCCTTACTTCTTCTATACATGGAACGTTACTTACGGAACAGCCTCACCTCTCGGTGTTCCTCAAAAGGTGATTCTCATCAACGGTCAATTCCCTGGTCCTAACCTTAACTCAACTTCTAACAACAATGTTGTCATCAATGTTTTCAACAATCTCGATGAGCCTTTCCTCTTGACCTGGTACTTATCCACGTTCTTTATAACGATCAGTCCAGGATTTGAGGACTATCTAGACGATCGCTTAGGACATACAATACATTCAGTGGAGTATTTTTTTAAAAATTGTAGTAATATATTTTAAATTTAAATTTTTAAAATTTTATATGCGTTTTTATAAAACTAAATTTTTTAATTTTTTTTATAATTTAAGATTTTATTTTATGGGTTTTAAAATATATATTAGACATCGAAATATTTAGATAGAAAAAAATTTCGTCTATAGTATTCAAAATTATTGGACTGTTCCTGATAAAGCTAGTCCGGTTTTTTTAAGGTTGGAGTTAATCCATGGACCTGTGAACGATTTTGACATGCTATTAGTATTAATGATGGTTTTGTGGATTCAGGAATGGAATTCAACATAGGAAGAATTGTTGGCAAGATGGTGTAGCTGGGACTTCATGTCCTATCCCAATAGGACAAAACTTTACTTACCATTTCCAACCTAAGGATCAGATTGGTTCATATTTTTATTACCCAACTACTTCTCTTCATCGTTTTGCTGGTGGTTTTGGTGGTCTTCGTGTTAATAGTCGTCTTCTTATTCCTGTTCCTTATGCTGATCCTGAAGATGACTACACTGTTCTTCTTGGTGACTGGTACACAACTGGCCACACTGTTCTTAAGAACTTTCTTGATAGTGGACGTACTCTTGGATTACCTAATGGTGTTTTGATCAATGGGAAGTCTGGTAAGGTTGGAGAAAAGAACAAGCCTTTGTTTACAATGAAGCCTGGAAAGACTTATAATTATAGACTTTGTAATGTTGGGCTCAAGTCTACAATTAACTTCAGGATCCAAAACCATAAGATGAAGCTTGTGGAGATGGAAGGCTCTCATGTTCTTCAAAACGACTATGACTCACTTGATGTCCATGTTGGCCAATGCTTTTCAGTTCTTGTCACTGCTGACCAAACAGCTAAGGATTACTACATGGTTGCATCGACTAGGTTCCTCAAGAAAGAGTTGAGCACCGTTGGTGTGATCCGGTATGAAGGAAGCAATGTTGAGGCTTCAACTGAGATCCCTAAGGCTCCTGTTGGGTGGGCTTGGTCTTTAAACCAGTTTAGGTCTTTCAGGTGGAACCTTACAGCTAGTGCTGCTAGGCCTAACCCACAAGGCTCATACCATTATGGAAAGATCAACATCACACGTACCATCAAGCTTGCTAACTCCAAGAACTTGGTTAACGGTAAAGTTAGATTTGGTTTCAACGGTGTATCACATGTTGACACCGAGACTCCTTTGAAGCTAGCTGAGTATTTCCAAATGGCTGATAAGGTGTTCAAGTACAATGTCATCAAAGACGAGCCAGAAGCCAAAATCACAGCATTGACCATACAACCTAATGTACTCAACATCACTTTCCGTACCTTTGTAGAGATCATCTTCGAGAACCACGAGAAAAGCATGCAATCACTTCATTTGGATGGTTACTCATTCTTCGCTGTCGCGTAAGCTCATTGGTCCTTCTCTTTCTTGACATTTTCTAAACCCAGGGTTGGTCCGGAGGGTATGCCACATAGGCCACATAGGCTCATTGGTCCTTCGCCTAGGGTATCCAATAGTTTAGACTAGTTTATGGGCATTTTTTGTAGGTTTGAAGATATGTTTAGACATATTTAAGATATAAAACGAATTTCGCCTTCGTGAATAATTGGACCGACCCTGTCTAAACCATCTTTTCTAACTTTGTGTTGTTCCATGGACTTAAACCAGATCTGAACCAGGAAGGTGGACACCTGAAAAGAGACAAAACTATAACTTACTCGATGCTGTTAGCAGACACACTATTCAAGTCTACCCCAAGTCTTGGTCAGCTATCCTCTTAACATTTGACAACGCTGGTATGTGGAACATTAGGTCTGAGAACATGGAGAGGAGATACCTTGGCCAACAACTCTATGTCAGTGTTCTTTCACCGGAGAAATCACTAAGAGATGAGTATAACATTCCCCTCAACACTAACCTCTGTGGCATCGTCAAGGGCTTGCCAAAGCCTGCACTCTACACCTAATACTAATTAAGTTAAACTACTTTACAAGATGTAGAGTGCATTGTTATTAATTTACTAATTAACCCTTTCCTAATTATATATTAATGTAATTTGTAAACTATACCATTTCCACTTCTTTCATATACTATCCATTAACCACAAAACATAATGTTGATTTATTGGTAACATAATTAGCATAAACAAACTATATAATATAATGTAATATTGTCTCGTTACGTGAAGAATGAAGTAAACGAGTAAATCCAAAATCTAAAGCCAATGACGTAAGAGAACTAATGAAAAAGTCAAATCTGCCACCGGTTTTGACATAACCAAGGGACTAAGGCCCAATGTATAATACATTATCGAATGTTTTATTATATAAACAAATAATTAATTTATTTATTACATCTTACAAATTCTTAATGAGAAGTGTTACGAGTCTATATATAAATACAGACAAGTGTGTGTTGTTTTGTTTACTTAGCCAATATCTTCTTTGTTCCATCAACCATTGAGAAGCTTTTACAAAAGAAAAAAAAAGTTTTAATGGAGTCTGTGATTTCGAAACGAGTTCAATCGGAGGAAGGAGAGGAGAGTTTGAAAGATGAACAACTAGTGTCAAAACAGTTACATCTGAAATCGTCTGAAACTGAAACGCAAACGCAGAAGCTGAACAAAAAAGCTGTTCTCAATCGTATCCGTAACCAAAAATGTATTAATAAAATCAAGAGTCTTATTCTCACCACCGCGGCTAATAACGGAACCACCGTTGATGTTGATTACCGATGGGTCGAGAGCGGCGATGCTTTTTCTTGTCCGTGAAAATGTCAGAGATTTTCACACGTGTGTGCCACGTGTGTGTTATTCACACGTGTGTGTTTCAGATTCTCTCTTCGTGTGTCCAAGTATAAGTTGTGGGGTGCAATGTAAAATCTAATGATCATCAAAAAAAAAAAAAATGTGAAGAATTAGTTATTACCGTTGATCTTTAGTGATGTGATTATTGAGATTCGGTCTATGCAACGAATAACTTGGGCCATAAGTGATTTTTTGTTTAAATTGTTTGGGCTTTATCTAAGATTAATTTAAGCCCAATAAGTAAACAATCCAATCCAAAATATAAAATAAACAAATCTAACTTTTATTCAAAAAAAAAATCATAAACTTCTATTCAAAAAAAAAAAACTTTATCATTTTGGAATCAAAGACGAACTGAATCTGTTATTGTCTTTACTTCGTTAACCCATTGAAGAAGTCATCGCCATAGCCCACATCAATAACACCTAATCCCAGAAGAACTCGGAAGCATAAGGCCTGTAGTGTCTGCATAAACATACAACCTCCTACGACAAAACCCAAACAAAAAACAAAAATCTCAGATAGAAAAACAATAACGAATTTGTGTTTGTAGAAAAAGATTGTTTACCTCTATCTCTCAAGGTTTCTTGTGGTGTAAGAAACGGTGTAGTTGCATCCTCTATGAACTTCAAACCTCTCTGAGATTTCGGTTTGATTGATCCATCCGGTTCACGTTCTAACATTGTAATAGAGGCTGGTGAATCTTGCTCCAAATCTTCAGTGTGATTAAATCCAAACCATTCATTGTCTATGTGTTGGCTAAATCCTTCATACCCTAAACTTGAAGGATAAAGAGGTTTCTCATCAGGATCTTGGAACTTAGACAAAATCTGATCCTCTGCTTCAGAAGAACAGAGACATTCCAGTTCAAACAGATCATTAAGCATTGGTGTAGGTTTAACAACTGTCTCCTCTGTTTTCGACTCTTCTATTACAGACCACTTCTCTAAAGATCTGTTTCGGCTTAAGCTGTTTAATTTCTCAGAGACAGGAGTCACATGAAGTTCTTTCTTGTCACACAAGTAACTACTCTTTTCGGATTGTGAACGAAGCCAACAATTAATTCTTGAAAACTCTGTTCCACTCACTTTCTCAAAACTACCGATCTTGGAACTACCTTTTGTCACAGATCCTGACCTACTCTGTATTACTTTTGACTTCTGCTCTGAAACGACCAGCTTGATGTCGCATTCAGAGATGTCTTCACTGTAAACAGTCAACTTAGAGATGCTCTTATCTGATGAGTTACAGACAGAATCAAACCCATTCTTCTTCATCGGAACATACACAGATTCAGCTCGGACAGTTGCTATAGAGTTCCTTCTAGACAAAGAACTTGAACCATTAGCCATTACACTAAAATCAGCTCCTGATAATCTTCTGTTGCTACTAACTGTTGGTCTCATGAAGCTAGGGAAAACATCTGAAGCACGTCTTGATTTTTTTCTTGGTTTCTTTGGAGTCACTTGTATCTCTTCTTTAATCACATCTTCTTCATTCTCAACAACTTGAGGTTTACTAGAGTGTTGTTTCTCTAGCGTCTCGTTTAGTTTTCTTATCTCTTTCAAACATATCTCTCGCTCTTCTTCTATCTTTTCCATTATCTTCTGTAGATTCATCATCTCAGCTTCTCTTTTCTCTTCTTCTTCCTACATATCAGAATAATCTTTAACCAATCAGAAAGTGTAACAAGACTTGTGTTATTAATACCATTACCTTTGGTTCGTCCTTCCCTAAATGAATGTTCTTTGCTCTCGTTGCAAAGTTTAAAGTACATATTGTTTCACACAAATCATCTTCTTTAGGACTTATATGAACAAGCATCAAAGTTTTCGAGTCTTGCCCTGAAAAAAACAAGAACTAAACATTAACAAAGAGAAACATTCTTTAAGTAAAGATTCATAAGATCTTAGCTTTACCAAGAGAGTCTTTAAGAACCTGTGTGAGCTTGCTGTTCCTGAAACACACAAATACTTTTTCAGAGATTGAGATCTCAAGGTTTACAAAAAAAATGATATGTTTACCTGTAAGGAATATGAGAGTTCTTGTGTTGAAGAGAATTGATAACATCTCCAAGAGCAGATAAAGAGAGATTAATGGCTTTGCCTTCATCAAAACGACGACCAGTAGCTTTGGTTTTTAATACACGTTCACTTCCACCAAGATCCACTAGCCAAATCTTGTTTGTTTCACGTCGTCTTTCAGAAGCATCAAGACAAGTGATTGATACACGGATCATACTGTTTCATCATTTTAATCCATATAAAAAAAGTCAAATAACATTACATAAAACACAAAAAACAAAAAAAAGTTTTTTTACCAGTGTGATCTGCTGGAAACAGAGTTAGAGTTAGTGAAAGCAGTTGCTCTGTTTCTACAACCTAATTTATATAACTTGAAAACTTCATCAAAGTCACTCACTTCACTATTTACCAAATTCTCAATAACAATCTCTCCATTAGGGTTTGTCTGGATCAAAAGACTGAAACAAAGAAACAAAAACAAATCAATTTATATAATCCAAAACCTTTCAATAGAGACATATAAGAACATATTGTTATTTATTATTACCTAGGAGGTATTGGATCAATAGGTTTTTTAGTTACTTGAGAATCAAGAAGCAAGTCTCTGAGATTTCCCATATAAATCTCAACCATACTAAATTTTATTACAAACTTATGATTGCTTTCTTCAACTTGTTTGAATAATCCTTTCATAGCTAGAGGAACTATACCTGGAGATCCTGGAACACCCTCCTACAAAAATGATTCATCCAAATATTTTATATAAAGAGATTCAATGTTTTGATATAATGATTATTTCTTACCATTGTATAAGTTTTTCCAGTACCGGTTTGCCCATATGCGAAAATACAAGCGTTGTAACCATCAATAACCGATTTTATTACTGGTTCAATCTCTATGAAAACATCATCTGCAAATTTTTTGAATACTATCAAGAACATGTTCATATAATGAGAAGATCAAAGTCATTTTACCTTGTGATGAATGAGGTTCGAAAACTCTGTCGAAGTTGTAATTTTTTTTCTTTGTTTCTGTTAATTTTATTATTACATTTCTTGTATCCGAAGTAACAGGTGGTATCACTTTTTCGTTTTTTCTTAAGGGTTTGACTCGACAAAACACACGAATGTTCCCTGTCAAATTGGAGTCAATGAAATTAGTGTCTTAATTTAATATTTTATAGAATAAATCATATTTTTATACTGGATTAATTAATAAACCTTTAAGGTCCAAGAACTCGTTAAGAATTTGTCTTCTTCGCTTGTTCTGATCATTTACACGAACTGTTAGTGTAGAGAGTTGATCTGTAGTCAATAGCAGAGGAAACAGAGCAAAAGACATTAGTAACCAAACAATAGATTATCAAAATAAATAATTATTTTATTCTCATATTTAATTCTATACTTTAAATACAAGCTTGAAAATCTCATGACTATTATTTTGGTCCTACTGACATATTTATTACAGTTTTATTGAATTAAATGTTAATATGTATAATAAATTTATTGCAACTAAAATTAAAAGCCTAAAATAAATAAAAAATCCAAAAGAACTTAAATAAACGGTTATTTTAGAAACGGACTTTTTCAGATAAGACAATATTGAGTTGTAGTAAAAATTTAAAGAGATGTGTGGTTAAATTGCTGAATTCACATGAGCTTTTAAAAATGACAAAAATGTATAATAACATTATTAATCAGCCGTTGGATGACTGCCACGTCACACTAATACTGTAAGAAAGCAGCTAATCCAACGGTTAATGATGATTTGCATGTAGTTATTAGTATTACTCTTTACTAAAGGATTTTTATTTTTTACAAATAAGAAAATAAATTTTTCTTCAGAAGAAAATATAATGACATTTAAGAACAAAAATCCAAAGAATGAAAAGAAATATTTAAAAAAAAAAAAAAGAAAAAATCCAAAAGAAATACCTCTAATGCTCTGTAAATCGACATGAACAGAGTCATTTTCTTTCTTTGATGTTGAATCAGTCTCAGGAGAAGAAACATTGTTAACTATGTTGCAAACAGATTCAATCCAATCTGAAGTCAAATGAGATTTCAAACCAAGCAAAGAATGAATTGTCTCGGGCAAATCTCGAACCGGTTTCGATCTTGTTATCTCCATATCTTGATTAATAAACAAAACAAATCTTTCAGAAATAAGATTCTGATTTCACTTAACTTTTGCTGAGAAAGTGAAAGAGAAGTAATGAAGTTGAGGTCAGTGCTCATCAATGGTGGAGTTTGGAGATTATTTTTTTTTTTTTAAACTGAAGAAAATGTTGTTTGATATCAAAATCTATGCAAGTGCCCATATATATATATAACACATTACCTTTTTATTACAAATGTTTATTTTTAACCTTTGAGTGGGATATTATTGTAACTGAATATGACATTTGTCACTGTTATGATAACCAAATGGAAAATTATTATTTCAAATAACTATAATTAATATAAAGAAATTTAATTTATGTTTTCTCTTTTCTATGAAGAAATATTGAGAATAATTAGCTGGTAAGTGTTTTCATGATTTTCTAATTTAATCACGCAAATAGGGTTCATAGTTATATATGAGTTATTCCAAATTATCAATATTTAGTTATTTATTTAGTGATTTACAGCTTCTACATATTTTTTTTAATAAAATAAAATAAAATTTATAACTAAATTTAGAGATTATCTTTGATTTTATATAAATAAATAAAAGCAAATAAACAAAATCTATAAGATTAGTGGTTTTAGATATTTTTCTTATTTTATATTTCACAATAACATGATGTCATTAATTAAGAATACCAAATATTAGTATTCATCAAAGTTTACAAAAAATATTATTTTAAAAATAAAATATGTTCTTAATATCAAACATCTATTATTAGTTAATATTTACAGTTTACAAAGTTATTATTAATATGGTATTCATAACAAATACCTATTATTAGTCAATATTTAAAGGTTACAAAAAGTGATTACTAAAAGAAAAATAATATTAATAACAAACACAGATTACTAGTCAATATTTACTGTAATATTACAATGTCTCTTTCTTACAATCTTATCAAATTTTTATTAGCAAAAGAGTAAAAGTAAAAAAAATAAAAAAAATAAAAAAAATATTAAAACAATATTATCATGATTTGCATGATTTGCTCAATCTTGAGAAGTTTCGAATCTAGTCGACGTGTGTCGATGGCTCGATGCCCGCCATACAACAAAGTTCACTTATCAAGATGATAACCACAATGAGTCCCTGAAATAAGTAAGAGTACTTATCAAAGGATATATATAAGGAAACACAAGCTTCAAAGGCATTAAATGTTACCCACAAAACCGAATTTGGTTTGACGAGAATTTTAACTGTCGGTTTGAATGCAAAACAAGAGCAAACGACACCGTTTTGTTATGACCAACTTGGTTTAACCAAAAAGAACTGGTCTGGTATTATCGGGCCTTTGGCACATTAAGTATCGGCCCAATTTAAATTGAAAACCCCTGAACCGTCATCGAATCGCCGCCATTCGCCAGTGCTTGTGGAGCTGTAATCGGAAGCTCACTCTCGAGTCTCGAGTCTCCAACGAGTCCAGGTTCCGTCGAAATTCGTCTTTTTTCATCCCGCCCAAAAAACTTCAGCTATTCCGATTCGTAGATTTGGAAAGATGAGCAGAGTTGAGATTGAAGAAGAGATGGAAGGAGATCGCGTCGAAAGTACCGATTACTACTTTGATAGAATCGGCGAACCTATATTTATCAAAGAGGAAGACGCTCAATACGATCTCCTAAACCCTCCGTCACAGCCTCTCGCTATCTCTCAACGCCACGGCCTCGTTTTTATCGTCCATGCCTCTGGTTAGTTTTTTTTTCATTATCGGCGATGATATGTTTTAGCTATTTATGTTTTGTGACCGTTTTGTGTGAAAATTAGGGTTCTATGTTGCGAGGACTAAGGATGTAATTTCTGCATCCAAAAATAGTAACGGGAAAGATAATAAGGCTTATATACAGGATTTGAGCATCGTAGATGTTCCTGTTGAGGACGTTCGTATATTGTCTCTCTCAGCCGATGATTCAATTCTTGCCGTCTCCGGAGTTGCTGCTATTCATTTCTTCTCTGTGGATTCACTTATTAAGAAGGTATTACGGCTCACAAGTTCTTTTGACTCTGTGTAGAATCTATATTGCATACTTACTTTATCTGTTCTTTGGTGTAGGATGCTAATCCTTCGTTTTCACATTCACCTGATGAAGTAGGCTCTGTTAAGGATTTTCGGTGGACTAGGAAAGATAACCATTCTTATCTTGTTCTTTCAAATTCTGGGAAGCTCTTTCATGGAATTGATAATGCACCCCTTAGAGATGTTATGGATGGTGTTGATGCCGGTTGGTTTTCGTTTCTTTTGCTACTTCTTTAGCAATAAACCATGTTATTGCAATTATTGCAGATCAAATCTCTCTTTAGGATTTTACTTGTTAACTTTGTTGTTTTCTAGTTGAATGGAGTCCAACTGGAAATTATATCGCTGCCGCTCAAGATAACAGCCTGAGGATTCTGTCATCTAAATTTAATGAGAGGCGATGCATAGCACTATCATTTGACGCCTGGATTGGTGATTCAAATGAAGATTCTGTTGTGAAAGGTATGTTTTCTTTATGAGTATTTTCTGCTTTGTTTCAAATTTTATAGTCATTGTATGGTATTTGAGGTGTTTTCTTATGGACTAAGTCGTACTGTATTTCTGTGCTTAGACATACGATCAATACAAACTGATCCTGTTTACAGTTCACGTTTCTTGATATCTCCCTTCTATATCTAGGTTAATCCCTATAGTTCTGTATCTCTTAAACTTGTGTTGAAAGTTGAAACTTCTCTGTTTCTGTGCACGCTTCCACTAAAAAGTTTCATAGATGGCTCTCAAGTTAAAGTTTAATGAATGGCTGTCTGTTTACTCTGCAACAGTTGATTCTATTAGGTGGGTACACAACAACTGTATTCTTCTTGGATGCTTTCAGCTGATTGATGGCAGGGAAGAAAATTACCTCGTTCAGGTTATCAAGAGTCCAGATGGGAAGATTATTAATGTAAGTAGCATTGATTTTGCATTGATTTTGGTGCTGAGGCATAGATAACCATTTTTATGAAACTCTACTTGTATATATCTGATTTTGTGTGGTTTTTGAGCTTCTTCTTTGCAGTGTTCGTCCAATCTGGTTGCTTTATCCTTCTCTGATTTGTTTCCATGTGCTATGGATGATCTTGTTCCGGTTGGTGTTGGACCTCATTTGCTCTTTAGCTACATAGACCAATGGTAGGCTATTTTTTCTGTTCTTTCTATTCAGTTTATGTTGTTTTTCTTTTTCTTTTTGTGAATAGTATACCTTCCTTGCTCGCTGTAAGCTGTTTGTCAATCTTCCCACTCTGGATTGAATATCCTATCTTAAAGTTGTAGTACATACGTAACCAATTTGGAAGAGCTGTAATTATCAAACATATTTTTATGAGAATGGTCTTCAGATGCAACCAATAATGGCACATGTTCCATCATTTAATACTGGAAGCAAATTTGAGCTCATTTTGTATTTACCATTTTTGTTTGGAGTCATTTTTATTAATTGTGAGTTTTCCTCTTTTCAAAATGATAAACAAGGACGATATAACTACCATTATTTCCAATGTGAAGATGGTAACTGTTGTTATGTTTTCTCCCTACAGCAAACTGGCGATCACAGCAAATAGAAAGAATATAGATGAACATATTGTTTTGCTTGATTGGTCACCTGGTGATGATAAAACTGAGGTTTCCATTGTTGATATTGATCGAGAGACCTTTTTGCCAAGGATTGGGCTCCAAGGTACAGTCCAGAGTTGGTGTATTGTATGTGTTCTTTTTCCTACATTTACATTCTCGATATCAAGAAGATCTTTTTTGTAGAAAATGGCGATGACAATATGATCATGGGACTCTGTATCGATTTGGTTTCTGTTGAGGGGACTGTTAATGTCCGTTCTGGAGATGATGATGTTAAAGAACTCCCGTCATGTTTTGTTCTGTTGTGCCTCACTTTGGAAGGAAAGCTGGTCATGTTTAATGTTGCTAGGTAGGCTTTATTTCTCACAGTGGGTTTAACTCATCATCATAGACAACATTACTTGAAACTTGAAAATTGTGTTCGTCTACAGTGTTGTAGGATCCCCAGCTTTATCTTCTGATGTTGATTCGGCTTCTTCTTCAGATATAGATGTGTATGTCCCTATAACTGGAGTTGCTCATTCTAAACAATCTTCTATAGAGCCTGAGCAACACCAAAAGTTGAATGAAAATGAACAGAAACGCCTCTACTCAGAGGATAAGATTTCACAGATCTCTACTGAACAAAGATTCCCAAATGAAACGATTCTTAAGAAGGAATTTGAGTCTGTAAAGAGTTCAGCGTCTGGAGACAACAATAAGAAGCAAGAACCAGTTGCTGAAAAACCATTACAAGTTGCAGAGGGTCAACAAAGCGTGGTCCCTAGGCAGTTCGGAACAAGTTTTGGGCAACCACCTTTACCCTTAGGATATGACACCAACAAATTTTCAAGCTTCGGCCCTGTACTCCCTGTTTCTGAAAATCTTCAAAAAGACACATCTGCCCAGTCTAAGTCTATGAACTTGCAGGCCAATTTTGAGTCAAAGATTAAACCAGCTTTATTTGGATCTCCTAGCCTGCAGAACACAATTTTTCAGTCACAACAAAATTCACCAGCCCATCCATGGTCAAGTGCAAAAGTCATCTTACCTCCAGATTCTGTCTCCAGCCCCTCTCCTTCAGTGAAGGGTACTCATTATAAGCAATCTGTACCGTCTGGAACTGGTTATATGAATCCTCCTATGAGCATCAAAGAGAAACCTGTAGAAGTTATTGAGACTGGTAGAGCATCAGCTCTGAGCAATATAAGTCCTCAGCTAGGCCAAAATTGGGATGCTAATGAAGGGATAGAGAAAATTGAGCCAATACCTTCTATCCGTGCCTCTCTTTTGTCTCAACAAGTGAAATCTTCCTTCGAAAAGTCTGCCAGCCATCCACATCACAAAGCTCCGCTCAACACTGGACCTGGGAGACTTGAGCATAACATGTTAAAGCAACCCCATAACGTAATGTTTACTCTTAATACTAATTTACACGGCGTTCGATTTTATTCATGTGGATATGTATTCTAAGACAGGGTCATCTGACACTCATGCTTTCACATTAATGTCTTGCTCTAGTATTAAACTTACTGGACTTATATCATTGGCATAACTGACTCCTCTTTTCTTGTACCAGATAAATGAGATGGCCAGAGATATGGACACACTTTTACAATCCATTGAAGGACCTGGTGGCTTCAAGGATTCTTGCACGTTTTTACTGAAGAGCCATGTTGAAGAACTGGAGCAAGGACTTGAAAATCTTGCTGGAAATTGCCAAACGTGGAAGGTGTGTATTTAAAAAAGTTCACTTATTTTGTTATTGGTTCATATTATTTTTGAATATTGACTAAACCTGCCAAGAAACACCTGCTGTTATTTAGTTTCTGGTCTTTTGTCTATATTGTTAACCTATTTGGTTTGGTGGTCTTCAGAGTGTAGTTCACGAGCAGCAAGCAGAGATCCAACATCTTCTTGACAAAACAATTCAAGGTGATTTATTTATTTTACCATCCCCGTATGTAGCGCAAAAACATTGTTAGCAGTTTATATTTTCTTTTACTTGAAAAGGTATTTTAAAGTCGTGATGTCAGCAATAGGCAAATTAGAAATGTAGTATGCAGTGTCAATGATATCATTTTGAGGCAAACTATTGAGAAGTTGAGGAGAGGCAAACGATAGAAAATGTTCCCATTTGTTGGTATGTATATTCTTTTACTGGACACGTGGTGATAGGTACACTATTATCAATGATATGATGGTGAAATAGCGTGGAGCTCCAGTATGATATTACCTTAAGCGTGTTCTTGAGATGAGGTTCTTGCATGTTAACATATGTTTCTCTGGAAGTCCCTAGTCTAGAGTTTGTTCCCCTTTCTTTCCGTCTTACTGATTGTATATAATATCATTTCAATATCTTACACTGGAATCTAGGCTGCAGATAAACAGGTTTTTGTTTTGTTTTCTTATTATTGTTTTCATGTGGGGATTTCAGTATTGGCAAAAAAGACATACATGGAAGGTATGCATAAGCAAACTTCTGATAGCCAGTACTGGCAACTTTGGAACCTTCAGAAGTTGAATCCTGAGCTTGAGGCCAAGCGGCAGCATATTATGAAACTTAACAAGGTTGTATATCTGTTAATATATCTCAGTCATCTATCTGTTTCTACTTTAAACTTGCTTTTGTTATTTATCTTATACCTTTCCCAATCCTAGGATTTAACTCATCAACTAATTGAACTAGAGAGATATTTTAATCGGCTTGAACTCGATCGCTACCATGAGGATGGTGAACTTCCTGTGGCCCGAAGAGGCGTCGCAAGTAGGTCTGCGCCTTCAAGGTATTTTTTTTGGTTCAGTTGTAAATTTTTCAAGGAAAAAAAACCGTCACAAGAAATTGTTAAGTAGGTCATAACCTCCCCTTTTCGGCCACTCATATTGGATAAGTTCTTTCTGCAGACGTGTGCAATCCCTTCACAGCCTTCATAACACAATGAGTTCCCAATTGGCAGCTGCTGAGCAACTTTCTGAGTGTCTCTCAAAACAAATGACATATTTGAAAATCGACTCACCTGTAAAAAAGAATGTAAAGCAGGAGTTATTTGAGACAATTGGGATCCCTTATGATGCTTCTTTCAGCTCACCAGATGCAGTAAAGGCTAAAAATGCATCTTCAGCAAAAAACCTTTTACTCTCTTCTATTCCTGCAAGTATAAATGCACAGTCAAGACAACGTCAGTCATCTGCTATGAAAAGTTCTGACCCTGAAACTGCCAGGAGGAGGAGAGAATCACTAGACAGGGTAATTTACTAAATCTTTGACATAGTGATATCCCACATCATATATGCACATTCTTTTTGCTTTGTGATGCTCCAGTATTTTGCTAAACTAGAAAGGATTTATACACACTCTTTAATTTACTGGTGCATTCTTTAATTTACTATGTGCCTGACGTCTGGCTCTACATTTTTTGATATTTTTTTACAGAATTGGGCTGCTTCTGAGCCTCCAAAAACAACTGTCAAAAGGATGCTTCTGCAGGAGCGACAGAAGACGGGTATGAACCAACAGTCTGTCTTAAGAGAGCGATCACTGCTTCGCCTGAAAGATCATGCATCACCTGTAGTCTCCTCAAATAAAGGTGAGCTGATATACTGGTGGAGTGTATTAATTTGATCAAGAAGAATGTCTTTGTGTTTCATTTGTTATCTATCTTTATTATTTATCGCTTCTCTGGTTTGATTTTGCAATTACTTTGAGCAGATATTAGGGAATCACTCCAACAAGACACATCTGAAGCTCAATCAACCCTGTTTAAAACAAGACCACCTATACCACAATCTAACAGTCCCTTTACCATCTCCCCAATCTCGGCATCAAAACCAAGTTTCAATTTGTCTGGAAATAGCTCTAGCATTACATCTTCTTATGCTGAGGGTTCTGTCCCGCTGGAGATTAAGGATACAAGGACGGTTTCACAATCAGGAGGATCAAATTTTCTTCTGAAACGACCAGTGGCCTCGACTGCATTTGAACAGACAGAAAAAAAGGCAGAAGAGAACAAATTTGATGAACGTAAGGCTAATGCGTTTGTTGAAACAGGTCCTGGAAGTGTGCAGCGGCCTTCTACCACATCATGGGTATCCCATTCTGAATATAGCAAACGTTTTGGCGCTCCACTTTTACCCATGTCTACTGGTGCACCAGCATCTAGTTTCCCTTCAAAATCATTATTTGGTTTCAAAACTAACAGCAGTATCCCTGGTGATAGAGTAACTTTTCCTGCTGAACCGGTGCCGGTTTCATCTTTACCTTTTTCTAGCACGCCACTTGATTCCTCTTCTACCTTGTCTACACCATCATCCTCTACACAAGATTCAGGTATGTCTACAGTCAACTGTAGTTACTTTAACAACTGGTCAGTGACACTGGTCAACTTTAATACATGTTTCAGGTCCAGCATCTATTCCTATCAGCTCAGCACCAGTCCCGCCAACGGTTTCAGTCACATCTACATCTAAAGTATCAGCTACAGGGTTCAGTGTTCCGTTTGGTAAATCCATGACCAGTACTAATATAGATCTCAATCAAGCAGCTATGACAGCACTTTCTCCATCACCTGCCGCCACAACTGGTTTCTCTTTTAAATTACCAGTTTTGACTCCATCGTCCCCTAAAATGGCCTCATCCTCAACAGACCAATCTTCTGCAGCATCAGAAGTGTCATCTAATCTGGCCTCTGCAAGCAGCTCCCTAACGAATAGCAATAGTTTGTTTTCATTAACTTCCTCATCGTCGACGACTCCTATTACTTCATCTGGTCCTGATGTATTTCAGTCACCTCAGGTTTCCACCCCATCTGTTTTATCTGCTACAGAGCCAGTCTCAGAATCTAAAAAGCCAGAGGCCCAAAGTTCGTCAATTGTAAGTATGGAAAGTACTGTAGCAAATGCAATAAAAACACAGATTGAGCCGCTGCTGGTGAAAAGTGAAATTTCAAACCGAGAGACTACAGTAACCCCTGTCAGCTCATCTGGGTTCCTTTCTGGATTTTCATCAGGGACACAGTCTGGTCTTGCTAACATGGCGCCTCCTTCATTCAGTTGGCCATCTAGTTCTCAGCCACAACAGCTATCATCTACACCTGTCCCCTTCCCTGCATCCTCGCCAACTTCTGCAAGTCCATTTGGTGAGAAAAAAGATACTGTAGATGCACAGGAAGATGAAATGGACGAAGAAGCTCCAGAGGCTAACCAGACAACTGAACTTAACATGGGAAGTTTTGGAGGTTTTGGGCTTGGGTCAGCTCCAAACCCGGCTGCTCCTAAAACAAATCCATTTGGTGGTCCATTTGGTAATGCTACAACAACACCAAGTAATCCATTCAATATGACAGTCCCTAGTGGCGAGCTCTTCCGACCTGCATCATTCAATTTTCAAAATCCTCAACCATCTCAACCAACAGGGTTTGGTGGGTTTTCTTCAACACCTTCTCCGACACCTGCTCAGAGCGGATTTGGCCAACCGTCACAGATTGGTGGGGGACAGCAAGCTCTAGGGTCGGTTCTTGGTTCCTTTGGGCAGTCGAGACAGATTGGTTCTGGTCTCCCAGGAGCTACGTTTGGTTCTCCTACTGGATTTGGTGGTGGCTCTAACCCAGGAAGTGGCCTCCCAAATGCGCCAGCATCGGGTGGTTTTGCTGCTGCTGGTTCTGGTGCCACTGGTGGCTTCGCGGC
>KE157252.1:52899-112682 GCA_000411055.1 Leavenworthia alabamica
CTTTGCTCCTAGCAGTGGAGGTTTTGCAGGAGCAGCAGGAGGTAATAGCATCTAAACATTGATTGACCTATACATCCACATACAAGGTCATGCTCTCAATCATTTTAGCCATTGTGTGACTGTATACAGGTGGTGGTGGTTTTGGAGGCCAAGGGCAAGGTCAAGCCGGAGGTGGTGGATTCTCAGGCTTTGGTGGCAACTCTGGAGGAACAGGAAAGCCACCGGAACTCTTCACACAGATGAGAAAGTGAAACCAATATAAATATCTTTTACTTACCTTATTTAGTCTATAATTTTTATGTGTGTTTAAGCATTTATATAATGGAATTAAGTCAACTAACAAACCAAAGAGTTATTCAATCCAGAATTATATATTTCCCATCTTGCTAATTAAAAAGTGGTTTTAAGTTTTGGAGATTTATATATAGAAACTAAGCAAGGAAAGAAAACATAAAGAAAGAAAAAAGGAGTGGGCCTAGTGGGAGAGGAGCAAAGTCAGTCTCTAATTTAATTTCTTAATTACTAATTCGTTGGAGATTTAATTTTCGCCGGAGAATATAATTAATTTCTGCATTTTTGCCTCATCTTGGGATTAGCTGTGATCCCGCCAAACCAAACAATACTCTTACTCTTCCTTCCTTCTCCACCGTCGATTCGATTCTTCGTCGTTCTGTTTCTCCGTTGATCTGCCGGAAAAGTTCGAGATTAGAAGCTTGTCTTTTATGAAGGGACATCTGAGTAGTTACGAGATTTATGATGCTTTGTGGTTCATTACGAGATCGAATACAGCCTTGGCTTCGCGATTATGTTAGGCTTCAATCTCTCGCCGTCGTCCTTATTTACGCTCAGGTTTTTCGATTTTTCCTCTTGATTCAAATCTATTGGGGTCTAGGGTTCATTGTTTCGCTTGATTTGAATTTTGTCTCATCGTAATTTCTATTTCAGATTGGGTGCGCACTAATCGGATCACTAGGGGCATTATACAATGGTGTTCTGCTAATAAACTTGGCGATAGCTTTGTTTGCACTTGTAGCAATCGAGAGCAATAGCCAAAGTCTTGGCCGGACCTACGCCGTTCTACTTTTTTGTGCTCTTCTTCTTGATATCTCATGGTTCATACTTTTCACACAAGAGATTTGGTAATTTCTCTTCAAAACCTCGTTTGTGAATCTCTCTACTAAGCTTTGATTTGCTACCTTTGTATTTGCCTAAGTGAATAATTGAATCATATGATTGATAAACATTACATTACATTGTTGATGCAGGAGCATTTCAGCTGATGAGATGTATGAAAGAACCGTTTTCATATTTTCAGTGAAACTGACAATGGCTATGGAAATGATTGGATTCTTTGTGAGGCTATCTTCTTCTCTCTTATGGTTTCAGATTTACAGACTTGGAGCTTCTATCGTCCACACTTCACATCCTCGTGAAACAGATTCAGATTTAAGAAATAGCTTCTTGAATCCACCTACTCCTGCTATAGCTAGACAATGTTCTGGTGCTGCTGAAGAAATCTTGGGAGGTTCTATTTACGAACCTGCTTACTATACCTCTTTGTTTGAAGATGTCCAAAGCAATATGAGTTCACCCAAGTCATCTACACAGGTTATTCCTCATTTCTATTCTCTCCACCTTTCAGCTTCTTTGCAGTTTTGAAAGCAAAATATGGCCAAAGCAATAAAAAGTGTCTCTTAGTTCTCTTTCTTATGTCTTTTAACCTGTAGTAGATGTAATGCAATGTTCCAAGTCCATGAGAGAGTAGCTAGATGTAAAGAACAAGATTCCCTAGCAATGATATCTTTTTCATCAGAGAGCATTGAAGAAGTTACTAATCCTTGTTTCATTTGTGTAGGTGAATCATAATACAGCTGGGAACAATGGATCACCATCTGCTGTAGAAGCCTCTCAGTTAAAGTCTCCCATAACTAGATCCTTGCATGCAATTGATGTTAGTCTCCATTTGTGCTTGGTCATGTCTGGTGTTTTCTATTCTTGCATCATAAACTAATAAAGACAAATCTTGTTATATAGGAAGAGATGGGTTTGAATAAAACAGGGATGGATTCAGGCAAGAACAATATGAGGAGCTTATAAAGAAACGAAGAGGTTTAGTTACAGGAATTTCATAAGCGATAGAGAGAGAGAATCACATGAAGAGTGTTGATGATGTTCTTTATAAAGCCTAGGAGAAGATGAGAGTCTTCGACGAAAAAAAGTAAGAAGTGTTTTTTTACACTTGGCTTTTATGATAATTTATTTTTGTATGAAAATATATGTTTATTTTTGGGGGTATCTGTGTGGTTAGAATAGAATCTACTTTTAATGGATCATCATGATATGATTCTTTTGAGAGTTTTTATCTTTGTGTGTAAATGGAGATTCTTTTATTTATTGGTTTCATCAAATGGAGATAATATACCATAAAATGGAAATGAAACCAATATAGATAAACATAGAAAAAGCCCAAAAGGCCCAAAAGTAAATCCATCTTATAAAGTGTAGAAAAGTCTACTACTGAATTCAATGGTGGCTGGTGGGGTTGATTTTATTATTTAAAAAAAAAAAGGTCAAAATCAGGAGCTGTAATAAATTAAAGAGAAAAACCCAGAAGGATCTGGAACCAAAGGAAATATCATTTCTTCCCTTAACTCTCTTCATTGTTTCTCAATCCCAATCTCTCTCTCTTAGTTTTTTTTTTTTCTAATTTCTCACGACAATTCTCCTCCTTTCGTATAATTCAACAAATTTATACAAAACCTCTTTATTTTATTTTTCTTCAGATTTCAAAATCCAGAAGTTTATACGCGTTATTCTTCTTCTGTGCTTAACGAAGATATTTAATCTGCTGTTGAAGAAGACTTTTTAGGTTTTTCCTTTGTTTTTTTTTCATTATGATTTGAACCGCTGATTAGGGTTTAAAAATGATTGTTGGCGAACAACAGATTCTTAAATGTGAAGAAAAATCATACATTAAAATGGATCCATGATTTCGTATGTTTTGATGATTATTTATCTGATTTCCATTTCTCTTCTCAGGACTAGCTCGTTCATGGATCATCATCATTATTCCTTGTTCTCTATTTTGCTTAATTTCTGTATATGTTTGAGTTTTTGTGTGTTTTATCTAAATAAATACTAGGGTTTGATGTTACTTATTCAATTCCTCTCTTGGTTTAATGAAGTTTCTTAGCTGATTAGCTGAATTTGTATGAGAAATTTGGCAAAAATGTTCTTATTCGATTGTGTTAAATTGTTCTTCAACCATTTCCAGGGTTACAAGTAAGAAGGAATCAGCTATGGAAGAAGCAATTGCAACGAGATATTGGTGTCACATGTGCTCTCTAACAGTGAATCCAGTTATGGAAGCTGAAATCAAATGCCCTTTTTGTCAAAGTGGATTTGTTGAAGAAATGAATGATGATGATGAAGATCAAGTTTCTTCTGATACTAATGATGTTAGATCAAACAACAATTCTCTTTGGGCTCCTATCTTAATGGAACTTATTAATGATCATCCTGTTCGTCGAAGAAGACACCAAAGTGTTGAAGACAATCAAATCGATACAGAGATTGAGAATCAAACTGGAAATGAAGACAATCGAGAGATCGATTTGGATTGGCAACTTCAAGAGATTCGTAGAAGACGAAGAAGACATTCAGCTGCGGTTTTGAACTTACTTCAAGGGATAAGAGCAGGTTTAACACTTGAATCTGATAGTAATAGTAATGGTAATGATAATAATCCGGAAAGAGTGATCTTGATCAATCCTTTTACTCAAACTATAACGCTTCAAAACTCTGCTGATATGGAATCTGTACCTGCTGCTTCTCTAGGTGACTATTTCATTGGTCCTGGATTTGAAATGTTGCTTCAGAGGTTAGCTGAGAATGATCCTAATAGATATGGAACACCTCCAGCTAAAAAAGAAGCTATTGAGGCTTTACCTACTGTGAAAATTGAAAAGACTTTACAGTGTTCAGTGTGTTTAGATGATTTTGAGATTGGAACTGAAGCAAAACAGATGCCTTGTAAACACAACTTTCATGGTGATTGTTTGTTCCCATGGCTTGAGCTTCATAGTTCATGCCCGGTTTGTAGATATCAGTTACCTGTAGATGAACCAAAGGATGACTCAGTAACAAATGATAACAATGGAGTCAGTAATGCTTCTGCTACAACTAGCCATGGTAGTGTAAGCAACAATGAGAACCGTGGAGAAGATGATGAAGATGAAGAAGAAGAAGAAGAAGAAGAGGAGAACGAGGATGGAAATACAAGTGGATTCTCGATCCCATGGCCATTTAGCAGCTTGTTCTCGTCGTCTCAAGATAGCAATGAACCAGCAGATTCGAGTTAAAACATGTTTCTTTAGGCTTTTGAAGTGATGATGAGAACTTAAAGCTGGTAATGTCTGTACATTAAGTTTATCAGATTTGGTTGATACATCTCTGGAAACACAAACATCTTTCAAATTTGCGTTTTATTTTTTTGTTGTTATTTTGAACAATCTTTTACATGATTTTGCAAATCGTTTCTGTATTTTTTTTGCTGTTCAATTTAATGGTGAAATAACAAAAAAATAATGTATTTTTAAAGAAAAACAACAAAAAATGATATAATGCTCATGCTATTAATTTGTTTATTGTGGTTTTAACTTTTAAATATTGTATTTTTTTCCGACGGAGTTGTTTAAAATGTTTTTTTTACAGTAAACAAAATATCCTGTCTTTTCCAAACTTTATTTTAAAGGAATAGTTTGTACTAAAAAAAATGCAAGAGCACACATTTGTGTAATATCATACGTGGCAGAAAAAGAGTGGACGTTCCCCTAAAATTCCAGCAAAGACCGTAACATTAGATATAATGAGCTGATTTCCCTAAATTACCCTCATCCGACAAAGAGACTCAAGGGTAGTTTAGGAATTATATAGGTAAGAAGGAGTCCATAAGCTCCTCAGATCCAAACGCTCTTCAGATAATCTCATATCTCATTCCCAGAGAGAGCGATATTGAAATCTCCCTTTATAAATCCCCTCTTTACAAATCTCTTTCCCTCCTTAATTTTTTTTTATATAAAAAGGCTTTTTACCTTCTTCAAATCTTTCTCCTTCCTTTCGCTTTTTTTTGGGGAATTTCTTCCTCTCGTTTGGGTTTACGAAACCCTAGATTTTGAAATTCCGGATTCATAACTAGCGAAAGGTCTGATTTTGTCTCTTACCCTCTGTTTCTAATAGCTTCAATTAGTCGATTTTTATTTCAGTTTCTTCGGACCCTCTTTTGTTTTTCTTTCCGAATTTGGATCTCATGTTCTGAAAACTGTGTTTCATAGCTTTCCTTTTTTCATTGCGAGAAAAAAGTTTATAGAATCCAGTAACCAAAACCCTTTTTAAGAAGACATCTTATTTGGTAATTCAACTGGTTCAAGTTAAAAAAAAACAATCTTTCTCGTGGATGCTTGTGTTGGTTCAGATCAACATGAATTTTGTATTTTTATTACTTATTACGAGATTTAATGGATGCTTATGTGTTTATGTTTTGTGTAGCTTAGAGAATGGCTGATCAAGGAATGGAAGGGAGCCAGCCAGTTGACTTAACTAAACATCCTTCAGGGATTGTTCCAACTCTTCAGTGAGTGTTTTTTATGTCTCTTTTTCTGTGTTTCTCCGATTTAGATTCTGTGTTTATGTGAACATACGGTTTTTAACTTTCCTTTTGTTTGTTTCAGAAATATTGTCTCCACAGTAAACTTAGACTGCAAGCTTGATCTTAAAGCCATAGCTTTGCAGGCTCGGAATGCTGAATATAACCCCAAGGTTTTGCTTTCTTTGTTTTAGTAATCATTCATATTCATAGGAATTTGAACTAAACGTCTCCATTTCTGTATATATAAATGATTTGCAAAAGTATGTAAACTTACCCTAGAGTTATCTAGTGTTTGTGAGATCTGTTTGACTTTAGCAACTTATGCTACTTTGATTTAACCTTAAGTGTTTTATGTTCCAGCGTTTCGCTGCTGTAATCATGAGGATAAGAGAGCCAAAGACTACAGCGTTGATTTTTGCTTCTGGGAAAATGGTATAAGCTTATAGCTTGTACTGTCACTTTTTCTCATATGTTCATGTTTTAACGTGGCATCTATGTTGTCCAATTTAAGGTGTGTACTGGAGCTAAAAGTGAACAACTTTCAAAGCTGGCTGCTAGAAAGGTCTAATGTTTTTCTTCTCGCAACACTGTAGTAGTTAGAAACTTGATATGATTCAAAGTAGGTATATGTTTTATGTTATATTAAATAACGGCTTATTTGTTTGTTCAGTATGCTCGGATTGTTCAAAAGCTTGGCTTTCCTGCAAAGTTCAAGGTACTCACATGTCTATCCCTGGTCCTGATCCATCATACACTGTATTATTCTTTCTTATTTCAATCAGCAATTCATTTGGCTTTTATAATATTGCTGATTTCATTTTCTGCAGGATTTCAAGATTCAGAACATTGTAGGATCCTGCGATGTTAAATTCCCCATAAGGCTTGAAGGTCTTGCATACTCTCATAGTGCTTTTTCAAGTGTAAGTGATCTCAAGCATTGTAATCATTGTTGTAAGATGGAGATAATCATAAGACTGATGGTTTTTGTAACTCTCTTATTGCCCAGTATGAGCCTGAGCTATTTCCAGGACTGATATATAGGATGAAACAACCAAAGATTGTACTTCTTATTTTTGTATCAGGAAAGATTGTTATTACTGGAGCCAAGGTAATAATTTTACTCTCTTTATCTCTCAAATAATTGTAAAAAATTTCCATGAAAAGTAGTTGAGTCATCTGATGAAAACCTCTGAGGTTAACATTCTTAGATGAGAGAAGAAACATACACAGCATTTGAGAATATATACCCAGTTCTTTCTGAATTCAGGAAGATCCAACAATAAATAGTATTATGTAAGTCTTATTTACTTTTACTTGATACCTCTCAATCAATCAATGGTTTGTTTGATTTATAATCTTTTGATTCAAGCAGAAGTTGTAAAGTAAAAGCATATTGCCATGAAGTAGAGATCTCTGTGATGGCAAGTGGTTGGTGAGGTTTGGACGACAAGAGCTTGTTTGATGTTCAGATTGAAAACCAGAAATTGTAAATAGAGAATGGAGGTGCCAAGAAATCTCTTTCCAAGTTTATATTTGTTTTATGTTCTGTCTGTATCATGTTGAAAAGTAACCTAGTTTTCTGCTAACTCTGTATTCTGTAATAAGACACCAAGACCAAGTCTCTTTTTTTTTTCCTATATATCATACACCAGGTGTAATGGAGCATTTCAGAAATAATAATTGAAATTATTAATTATTAATATATTGGGCTGCTGAATTGTTCTCATTCAATTGTTGTTGGGCCATTGATAAAGGCCCAATTAGAAAAGAAACAAAGGGACTAAATCCGAAGAGGTAAGGTAACACGTTAAAATAAAAGCAGCTAACGAGAGAGTAGTGTAAGCAGATAAGCCAACCTACTACTACCTTCTCCCTCTTCTTCTTCCTTGAGCTTTTCTTATCCGGAAACTCACTTCCGGTCTTCTCCTTCTTCTGTAAGTTCCTTAATCCTTACTCTTTTAGTAAGCTAAACCTCTTCATTTTCCAGTGGTGTGTTTGTGTTGTTAAATTGTCATCTTGGATGAGAATTTGTTGTAAAACTTTTAAAACTGTTTCTACAAATTGTTAATTCGTTTCTTTCAATGTTTCTTTTGTGTATAAAATTGTCAATTGTCTGTATTTATTGAGAGCTTTACGTTGAAATGTGTCGTCTTTCTTCTGTTTTTTTTTGTAACTTTTTCATTTTGTTTAGGTTATGTTAACCTTATATATTGACGAAAAGAAGAGCCTTTTATAACCTTAGAAGAAATGTTATCTTCTAACTGTTGAAGTTTTTTTGTCTATTGTTTCAAGTGATAAGAAAAAATGGCATCAACTTTTACTGCCACGTCTTTCATTGGTTCAATCATTGCTCCAAATGGTGGTCACAAGTCTGATAAGTCAAGCTCCTTTGGAAGGAGGCAAAGTGTGTGTCCTAGACCCAGAAGATCTGCTTCTGCTATTGTATGTGCGGCCAAAGAATTGCATTTCAACAAAGATGGCACTACCATAAGAAAACTTCAAGTCAGTTTCTCTTTTCTTTTATAGCTGTCGCTAATGGATTATATATTTTCTGGTTGCTAATTTTTTGTTGTCTTGTACTAGGCTGGTGTCAACAAGCTTGCAGACCTAGTTGGTGTTACACTTGGACCCAAAGGACGAAATGTTGTTCTTGAGAGCAAGTATGGATCACCAAGAATTGTTAATGATGGTGTTACTGTTGCAAGAGAGGTATGGAGTTGTTACCCCCTCCCTCTCATAATGATCATTCAATCGTGTCTTATAGTTTTTAACTTCCCCCTGTAGGTTGAGTTAGAAGATCCGGTTGAGAACATTGGCGCTAAGCTTGTGAGGCAAGCGGCTGCCAAGACCAATGACTTGGCTGGTGATGGTACTACAACATCTGTTGTTCTTGCACAAGGTTTTATTGCTGAGGGTGTCAAGGTCTGTATAATATACTTCTTTCTGCTTTCTCTTTTATGAAACTCAAAAATGTGTTTTACTAATTTTAAGAGTATATCATTCAGGTCGTAGCTGCTGGTGCAAACCCTGTATTGATCACTAGAGGTATTGAGAAGACAGCAAAGGCATTGGTTACTGAGCTCAAGAAAATGTCCAAAGAGGTAACAAATTCATACAACTCTGTTTCCTTTAATATGTGAACTGTCTATAACAAAAGGTTCTGAGAGTAAATCATGTCAATGTAGGTTGAAGACAGTGAACTTGCAGATGTTGCAGCTGTTAGTGCCGGTAACAATGATGAGATTGGAAATATGATTGCTGAAGCAATGAGCAAAGTGGGCAGGAAGGGTGTGGTTACCCTTGAGGAGGGAAAAAGTGCCGAGAACAACCTCTACGTAGTTGAAGGAATGCAATTTGATCGTGGTTATATCTCCCCTTACTTTGTGACAGACAGCGAGAAAATGTCAGTTGAGTTTGACAATTGCAAGGTAAATGTTTCTTGATTCTTAGCTCAATCCATGTATTGTTTCAGCAGATGGATGTTCTGAGCAGAAAATGTATGAGTATGGTATAGATCTTTAATGTATTGTATGTTTGCAGTTGCTTCTTGTTGACAAGAAAATTACCAATGCAAGGGATCTTGTCGGTGTTTTGGAAGATGCAATTAGAGGAGGATACCCAATATTAATCATTGCAGAAGACATTGAACAAGAAGCTTTAGCGACTCTTGTTGTTAACAAGCTTAGAGGGACATTGAAAATTGCTGCTCTCAGAGCTCCAGGATTTGGAGAGCGCAAGAGCCAATACCTTGACGATATTGCCATTCTTACTGGAGGTAAGTTCTGTGTTCATTAATGAGCCCTGTGCTTAAGCTAATGCTTGTAGTTTTAAATTTTGTCCTATTTTTCTATCTGCGCTTGCAGCAACTGTGATCCGAGAAGAAGTTGGTCTTTCACTTGACAAAGCTGGAAAAGAGGTTCTTGGTAATGCCTCAAAGGTTGTCCTCACGAAGGAGACTTCGACTATCGTGGGTGATGGAAGCACACAGGATGCAGTGCAAAAGCGTGTTTCACAGATTAAGAATCTTATTGAGGTATGAATAAAGAATAAAGAAATTATGGGATCTATATTATTGTCGATTGTGTAGTTACACTAAAATGGTAATTGATCTGTGCAGCAAGCAGAGCAAGATTATGAGAAGGAGAAACTGAACGAGAGAATTGCCAAGCTCTCTGGTGGAGTTGCTGTGATTCAGGTAAATTAAAAACCCATTGGTACCCTTTGTCTGATTCAGATGTGTCCTGGAGATATTAAGTTAAGCTTGTTATGTATTGGTATAAGGTTGGAGCACAAACTGAGACAGAACTCAAAGAGAAAAAGTTGAGAGTTGAAGATGCTCTTAATGCTACAAAGGTGATTTTCTTCTGAAGCTTTAGAAGTGAACTATTTGTATACTCTCGAATTTAACTGATCAGGATTTCAAATCTTCAGGCCGCTGTTGAGGAAGGTATTGTCGTTGGTGGTGGTTGCACTCTGCTTCGTCTTGCTTCCAAGGTTGATGCCATTAAAGCCACTCTTGAGAATGATGAAGAAAAGGTAAAGCAAATCAAGACTGTTTTTAACTCCTAAAATTTCGTTTTTCTCTTGTAAACTTTGCTGATGATTTGACTAATTTCAGGTTGGAGCAGATATCGTTAAGAGAGCACTTAGTTATCCCCTAAAACTGATAGCCAAGAATGCTGGTGTTAATGGAAGCGTAGTTAGCGAGAAGGTAGTAGTAACAATAGAAAACAACATCCACATGATTTTAAGTCAGATGCTTAAAGAGATGTCTTTATTTGTTGGCAGGTGCTTTCCAATGATAATGTGAAATTTGGATACAATGCTGCAACAGGCAAGTACGAGGATTTAATGGCTGCAGGAATCATCGATCCAACAAAGGTTAGTTATTTTATTTGCATACATACATACACTTGTCTTTGCTAGCTAAATTGGTCATAAAAGATCCATGAACCTGAGTGGCTTTATCTTGATTTTAGGTTGTGAGATGTTGCTTGGAACATGCAGCCTCGGTTGCAAAGACGTTTTTGATGTCTGACTGCGTAGTTGTTGAGATCAAGGAACCTGAACCAGCAGCTCCTGTTGGCAACCCAATGGACAACTCAGGTTCAGACATTCAAATACTTGTCTCTTCGGTAAAGATCCACCATATTCATGACTTATCTCTGAATCTGTTTACTTGTCCCTGTTTCAGGATATGGATACTGAGGAATTTTGAAACGGATAACTTTAGCTTGCGAGTGTAATGATTTTGAATTTGTGAACAAGAGAATGTGCCATGTGAAACTGAAATTTTGAATCAAAGCTTACGAATAAATCATATGATTCCTTAATGCTAAGATATATTAATCCAATTTATTTCATGATTTATTGTCATTTCATATGAAAAAGTATAAATTGGCTTAAATGGTAAAAATATATAAAATAAAAAGAACACTTTTACCCTCAGAAAAGTATATATATAACTAGCCAAGTAGAGAAGCTGTGAACAGATCACATCAACAGATATAAACTTCAAGTGAACTCTATTTCTTGTTAAAGCCAAACAAGGACTTGATGGCGTTAATGGCACCCTCATTGATGAAAGATTCGTCGAATTGCTTCAGGAGTGGATCAAAATCCTCAGATTTCCTTATATTTTCCAGGTCTGGATCTGTTCTGATTCTCTGCAAACAAAAACAATTACACAGCTTCAACCATCTCTGTCTCTCTCCACACTCAATCCAAATATTACACAACTATACTTGGACTTTACCTTAAAATCTTCATATCCTGACTTCAATGCTTCTTCCAAAGCAGAGAGACCAGCTTGAACCTATCAAAAGAAATAAACTCTATCAACTCCACAACTCAAAATGACAAAACTATCTGAAAGACCAAAACAAAGTTATTATTACCTGATTAAGCTTTGAGTAACAACAAGCAACATTGTAACTTGCAACTGATGCTTCATCTAATGTTGGTTTTGAACCTAACACAGACTCAAACCTCTCCAATGCTTCCTCATATTTACCATTCCTACAATCAAAATTTACACAACATGTCAATGCTCACTTTCCAGTTTCCATAAACCCTTTGGTGACTCAATCACTGAGGATTTACTTACTTGGAAAATTGTAACCCTTCACGAAGATCCTTCTCTCGCTGAGCTTTCAGTTCTTTCTTCTTCAAATAGTTTTGCATCTACATTTTCAAAAATAAAACAAAATAAACCTTAAAAGCTCTCACTCACAATCCAAAAACTCAATACTTTTTCTAACACACCTGGATTTCTCTCAATTTACTACTAATGAATCCAGCATTTCTCTCAGCTCTTATTATCTCCTTCTCTGTTAACTCACTAGAATCATCCACCTTACCTACACAAGAAGAAGACACAACACAACACACAAAGTTTAAATTTTAAACATAATCAAATATAAAACAGAGCTTGAATTTGGATATTTCAATAAAACCATTTCTCTTCTCCATTTGCATAAGCAAGGGACCAATTCTCTGACGGATTGTGTACATTGTTCTACCGTACTCCGCTGCTGGCCATATCTCTGTCCCAAACACTGCACTGTAATCTCAATTTTTCAAAAAAAAATTCAGTCTTTGTAAAGTTAATCACAATGGAACATGAATGAATGAGAAAGAACAGACCTTGTGGCAATAACCCTATCACCAACGGTGAATTTTCCGGTTTTGTCAGCTGATCCACCGGGCAATATAGCATCAATGTAAGTCCCACCATCTCTTCCTTTTCTGAATTTCAAACCATAAGGCTGCTCTACTTCAATTTCGTATGTTTCATACTTCTCTTCTTCTTCTTCTCCTTCTCCTTCAGTTTTAGCCGTAGACTCTGTCTCTGACGCCTTCAAAGCTATATTCCGGCGTTTGGTCACATGGGTATTGCATAAAGATGTTGAATTAGTTAAAAGGAAGAGACTTTTGGTTGATATGAAATTGGATTGAGTGATCAAACTAGGGCTTTGCTTGGTTTGCTGTGTTCTTGGTAGTGATGGGGAAGAGTACAGAGATGGATAACTGCTCGGAGCTAAAGACATGTTCGAGCTCAGACAGATAATGATTAGTTGGATTGTGTCAATTACCCGATTATGAGAAGTTGGTTGGTTCTTCTCGAAAGCTTCAAAGTTTCGGATTACACAAGTTTACATGATTTAGTGGCTATGCTTCAGTCTTGGTGTTTCGCCACGTGTCATATTGTAATGGTATCATAAGTTTGATCCTTTTGCTTCTCCATAAATTCGCATCTCCCCAGCATTTAGATTCGTTTATTACTACATACATTAGAGTAGACTAACAATGATCAATTTTGCAAGAAGACAAGGCAACGTGACAGAAGTGGTTAATGAGAATGAACTTTGGTCGCTGAGTTTTGACTAACAATGACCAACTTTGCTCGAGTATCTGAATGATGAAGCTACCAACTTTGTCATTTTCTAAGTGGAATGCTCACAAGATAACACAAACACATGTTTTTCCATGATTAGAGTCATAATCATCTTCTTCACTGCAAGAAAATGAAAGAATCATATCATTCCTTATACTAACTCATTCTTTATGAAAAACAAAGAAACCTTGTGAACAACACTCAAGTCTTTGTTAATCAGATAATGATTATGCAGATGAAACCAAAAGCCAGAATCTTTGAACACATCATTGTTTTCATAATAACAGTGAATGTATGAGACTCACTTGCTGAAAGAAAAAAAGAGGTTCAAGCACAAATACAAGACATCATTAAACACTTCTGATATGGTTTAAGCAAGTTTGCAAATGTCTTCATATTCAATAGACTTTATGACTCTTCCATCATAGACACCTTTCTCAATCTGCACTTTAGCACAAAACTTCTCTGTATCCACACCCAATAATCTAGCATTAGAACCACGATATGCCCCATTCACTATCTTAACTACCCCTCCTATCTGTGGAAGCACAGTCTCAAGCTCCTCCTGATCAACTCTCAACACATGTTTAGATTCAACCATTTCAATCTCTCCAACATACTTATCAATCACTTTCCTCACTACACCTTTTTGCTTATAATAACCTTTCTCTGCCAAAGCTTTACTCATAACCTTCACAATGATTCCCTCGAACAACCAGTAATCTTTACGATTCATCCTCTCTTTCTTCTTCTCTTCTTCCTTCATCAAATCATCCAAAGCTGATCTTCTCTCCTCCTTTTCACTCCTCCCTGAATCCCCACTCTTCTTCCTCTTCCCCTCTCTCTCAACCTTCTCATCCTCTTCATCTTCAAACACGACTTTCGAACTCTCCACTCTCTCTTTACCAGTAGTAACCTGTTTAAACCCTCCACCAAGAGAAAATCCAACCTTAACCCCACTCTTCAAACCCCCTACGTCTTCTTCATCATCTTTCTTTTTCTCAGTATCATCATCTTCTACAACTTCTTTACCACTGGTTTCACCTTCATTCAATTTTTCAGCAGCTCTCTGAATCTGTTTCTGAATCTCTCTCTCTTGTTTCTCTTCATCAGCTAAATCACTTTTAACTCTCTTATTCTTCAATCTCTCTTTAAGCAAAGTTTCAGAATCTCTATCTATATAAGTAATAAACCAACCTTTAGGAGTTTCTTCAACCTTACACTTACCAGTTTTACCTAAATACTTAATAAACTCAGTCAATGTAGCCCACTGAGTAGAATTCATATGAACATGATGTCTATCATTAATATACTCATTGTAAACAACAGTGGCAGCGATACGAGAGAAACGGTGGCTCCGTCGCATAAGATCGAGAAACATCTGCTCAAATTCTTGAGAAAAACCATCAACAACACGAGTTGGATTCTGTCCAAAAACTTGCATCTGCCTTTGATGAGATTCGCTCATACAGTGACACTTGAATCCATTCTCGTCTCGGCATTGTTTCTGACACATCTGACAATACCATCTAAGCTTTTGAAGACCTTTAGCTTTCATACGATTCGCTATCGCCTTTGGAGTTAGAAAATCGTTCTTACCCATCGCTTCGAATTGGGATTGTACAAGAAATTAGGGTTTCTAGTTGAAGAAAAATCTGGAGATGCAGAGACCTGACAGATCGATCGAGGATGATAATCGAGTTTTTATTGTTGATGATTGGCTCAAGCTTAATAGGCACCAACAAGCGAAACTCATATCAACTAAGGCCCATAAACTTATTTAACTATATAAATGGGCCTGTAATAAAATTTAAAAGCCCAAAATCAATTACTATCACTGAGCCTATATGCTTACGTGTTGAGATATTTAATTCAGTACTATTATGATAATAGAGGAAAAGTCAACTATAGTATTATACAACGTACAACGAGAGTGGGAAAGAAAACTAAGGAAATAAATTCAAATGGTTTTAGAAAATTGAAGAAGACCAAGTTGGGTGTCAGAAGAAAGACTCATCGCCACCCAGATCTGACTTTGAAATATTGACTTAGTCTCATTCTTCTCATCTACGTCAAAAAAACACAATCAGTATATAAAAAGATGAGCGTATCATCATTTCTGATAAATCAATACAGTTATAAAACAAAAACAACAAGAAAACAGAGGAAAAAAAATGTCATTGGCTGCTGTGTCCGATAAACTTGCAGATGCTTACCTGAACGCAAGGCCAAGATATCCGATCGATTGGTTTACGAAACTTGCAGCTCGAACCGGTCAACATAAATTGGCTTGGGATGTCGGTACAGGAAATGGTCAAGCTGCTACTGGTGTAAGCTAGAGCTTCTTCATCTTATTTTCAAAGTTTTTTTCTCTGTTCAATTGATCTCAAAACGTCATCGTTTTGTAGTTAAAGAACAAAATTATGGATTATCAACTCTAGGTTAAGAATTAGTGATATACCAATTATTCAGATTTCCATATTTTGACATGATTTGTTTAGTATTAATCTAGTAAAACTAGTTTGATCATATTTTGACAACATGATTGGTATGTTTAATTACAGCTTGCAGAGTATTTTGAGAAAGTAGTAGCCACCGACATAAACGAAGCACAACTAAAACGAGCTGTAAAACACGACAGAATCATTTACCATCATACTCCGACAACGATGTCGGAAGACAAAATGGTTGCTTTAATCGGAGGAGATAACTCCGTTGATCTAATCGTTGCAGCACAAGCCGTTCATTACTTTGATCTTACACCATTCTACAACATAGCAAAACGTGTTCTTCGTAGAGAAGGAGGGTTAATAGCAGTTTGGGTTTATAACGATCTAATCATCTCTCCTGAAGTTGATTCAATCATGAAACGTCTTGTTGACTCAACTTTTCCGTTTAGAACTCCGATCATGAACCTTGCTTTTGACGGTTACAAAACGTTGCCGTTTCCTTTTGAAGGTATAGGAATGGGAGTTGAAGGGAAACCTATAATGCTTGATATTCCACATAAGCTTTCACTTAAAGGGTTTATAGGGTTCTTGAGATCTTGGCAACCAGCAATGAAAGCTAAAGAAAGAGGTGTTGAACTTGTTACTGAAGATTTGATCTCTAAGTTTGAAGATGCTTGGGGTGATGATGATGATGTTAAAGATGTTCACTACAAAGCTCATATGATTGTCGGAAAACTTTACGTAAGTGAACGATTAAAAACATTCATAGTTTTGTTATTACAAATTTTTTCATTTATCTAATGAAACATTTGTTATGTAATGTAGGCTTCGGATATAGAGAGACATCGAAAGAGATTTGACACGAACTGTGTAGTTACGACACTTAAGGATAGTAACAACTCAGCTGTTATTGCTTCAGGTTTGTTTTTTTCATTCTTTTAACTCCAAACTAAACCATGTCAATGGAGTTTTTAAGTTTTAACCTAAACTTGATTATTTGTTGTTGTTGTTAAATAATAGTGACTGCTGCTGCATTTGCTGGAGTGGCAGCTTACTGTGCTTACTCTGCAAGGAAGAACACTTAGATCCTTTGATGCACAACAAACCATTCTTCTTGAATCTGTTTACTTTTACAAAGTTGTATACGTGTTTTGTATTGTATTTATGTATGTCATTGATTTAAATGATATTATCAAGAATTGAGAATTATCAAACAGCCAAAGACTTTTTGAAATACTTTATAGAGACAAAGTTGTTTCTGAATTGGATCTCAGTTTATAACCACATAAAATCTCATAAGAGATCTCTCCAAGTGAACAGACAAAACTCAGTTTCTGGTTTTAGGTTGTGACAAGAGTACGAAGGCTCTATGTTATCTTCTGTATGGCCCAGTCTGAGTCATTTGATAGTTTAAGACTCTGGCCCAATATACATATACACAAATTGTAAATAATCTGATATCTCTTATTAATACTAATTTATTTGGTGTTGTTGTAAACATCAAATGTATAATCATAGACTTCATAGTGCCATGACTTTTAGTGTGAAAGTGAAACTAATATAATGGATAAACACATGCTTGACATTTTGCGTTAAAGATAGAAACAAGTCAAAATTGGATTCAAAAGTTTTCATACTCTATTTTCTTGCGTTAGTGATCTGTGATTCAACAGGAAGAAGAAGCAAACAACAAAAGGAGTCACATGTCTCAAGAGTCTTTCTATGAAGACAAATGCTTAAATCCATTCACCTGATCATGTCCAATCATGTCACACTTACATCTATACTTGTAGAAATGCATGTATACACCAACAACACATATTACAACAATAAAATTATCATGAATTTTAAATTTATTATACCTTTCTTATTTCATAACATTAACAATGATTTAGTTCGGATCCATGTGGAACTTTTTTTTGTATGCATTCAAGTAAAAATGATAGTTCTCAATCATAGCATGAAAATGCACCATGTGATAGATACATCATGGCATAACTATGTATTTTTATATACATACACTTTCATTATGTATACAAAAAAAGCATACATATTTTGTGAGTTCGTGATCTCGCAGCGATTATCGATGACATAGCTCACTCATGTTTTTGGACTTGAGCTCAAGTGGGCAGAAGCTACTACATAAAATATTAAATTGAAGGACATTTAAAAAATAAATGAAAAAGACAAGTTTTGGGTGGCTAACTAATGGGACTTTGTCCATATCATCCACTATAGACATCTATTTATTTTATTTTATTTTTTCTTTATTTAAGAAACCAATCACCGACAACAAATCAATCACTCTTTACTAAAAACTTTCATCTTGATTTATGAATTGTCTCGTGTATCAAAATCAAGATCGGATAATTAGTAAAACGAGATAAATAAAAAATAAAATATATTGACCAAAATTGCATAAAAAATAAACATATTAGTTTCTTGCATCGGATTCTATTATCATTGGTATTATTTGACCGTTGGCTATTTTTTTTACTTATTTCCGATTTTACCCCTCTCCGTGATCCGTGCTTAGATAATGGGCTAAGGGCTTCACGGGCGTGACATACGTGTACGGTGTGTGATGCAACTTCTCACACGTGTGGCCATTGGTCATAACACGTGTGACTTAGCGGAATCATGACTCCTCTGAGCTGACGGCACTTAAACGGCGTTAATCGAGATTTTTAACAGACTTCTGAAAACGACCATAGTAAAAATTCTTTTTCAGAACACTCTTGACTTGATTATTCTGTCTTGTAATATATAGACAGTTATTTATATTTATTCACCCGTCTTGTAAATTTCCATCTATATTTATTAGATTTTACCCGTACATAAAGCTGAAACATTTATTATTCATAAATTTTTAACATTTATTAATATTATTATTATGTTGTTTCACAGAAAATTTATAATCAAATTCACTTCTACCCTAATCATGGGCATTCAAGTTAAAAATAAATAATGTATGGAGTTACTTACTTTGACTAGTCGTCCACGTTAAAATATTTTAACGAATTATAAAACAAATAAAATTTCTCATTTGGCAGTACAAATCTTTGTTTTCATTATATGAAAATCCGTGTAAAGATTTTTTCATTTATTTACTTTTTCTTACTTTTTAATTAACTTTCAACGTTGACGAAAATCTTAGAAGAATATTATTAAATTATGAATAGAGTCGTGTAAAACAAATTAATTAATAGAAAAGTAAATAATGAAGAGCAACATGCGACCAGGATTAGAGCATAAGAATCTTTGTCTTAGTGATAAGTGATGACATTGAATTTTGAATTAATATTAATATTTTAACCGTAGATGAAACGTCAAGCTGGCTCTAACTCTGACCATTTCACATTGTTCACTTTTAAAATTTTAAATTATTTTCCTTGGACTTTCCACCAGATTCTTTTATTTATTTATTTATTATTTACTACAATTTTTAAAATTATTTTTTTTTGGTTGATTTTTTCATCAATATTTCGGGTCCTGCAACGTATATTATAGTGATATTTGGTTCCCGTCATTTCGAGTATATAATGTTTAAATATATACAAACAATTAGAAAATATAACTTTCAAAATAAAATAAATTAAATATAAAAAGATTAGGAAAAAAACTGAAACATAAAGGAATTATTTTATTTTATGAAGGGTAAAAGCCAATAATTAAACATAGTTGTGGTGGAGATGGTAAAGTGAAGTGATAAGAGAGAGAAAGTAGAAGCTCTGTGTAACTCTAGAGAGAAAGAGAGAGAGAGGTATCAAAAGTTTTGTTTTTGATCTGTGTGGTTGGATTATTTTTTGCGAGTACTAAACAAGACCCACTCTTCAAACTTTGTCCCAAACGAACAACATTATCATTCAACACTCTACTGAGCACTTTCATCTGCGTTAGGGTCTCTTTCTTCTTTCTTAGTTTGAACTTTGAAGCTCAAGTGGTAAAAAGTGAAGCATTTTTAGTGTTTTTTGGGTGACAATGGGAGGAATGGTGCATTTTAGAATGGAGAAGTTAGCTAGAGGTTTCTTAGTGTGTTTATGTCTATGGGGGTTTTTATCACTATCATACGCTGCTAGGTCTGGCGTATCAAAGCAGAAGTTTGAAGTGAAGAAGCATTTGAAGAGGTTGAACAAACCTGCTGTTAAAAGCATTCAGGTCTTAGCAAAATCCTATCTTTATCTCTTTCCGATGATTTACTTGTTTCTCTCTCACTACTCTCTACTCATTATGATTTACAATTTAATATTAAATAAGCTATGGTCATAATTAAGGATATAGCTACATTACAGTTAAAATATGCTACTAAAAATTGAAAGTTTCTGACTTGAATGTTATGTGGTTAAAACAGAGCCCAGATGGTGATATGATTGATTGTATTCCAATCACAAAGCAACCAGCTTTTGATCATCCTTTCCTCAAAGATCACAAGATTCAGGTTCAGAGAAGATTTATATTTACTTTTGGTTTTGTGTGTGTTTATAATCAAAGTACTGATGTTTTGATTTGCTGGTGTTTGTTTAGATGAAGCCTAATTATCACCCTGAAGGACTCTTTGATGACAACAAAGTGTCTACTACTAAATCAAATGAGAAAGAAATGCATATTCCTCAGTTGTGGCATCGATATGGTAAATGTCCTCAAGGAACTATTCCCATGAGAAGGACAAAGGAAGATGATGTCTTGAGAGCAAGTTCAGTTAAAAGATATGGCAAGAAGAAGCATAGAAGTATCCCTTTACCTAAATCTGCTGAACCTGATCTTAGTAACCAAAGTGGTCACCAGGTGAGTTTAAGTATGGTTGTGTAAAGTTTGTTTTCTCCTACTTGTTGGTTTCTTGATCTGAGATGTGTTCTTTGTTTTTTGGTTTATAGCATGCCATAGCTTATGTTGAAGGAGATGAGTACTATGGAGCTAAAGCTACTATTAATGTTTGGGAGCCAAAGATACAGCAACAGAATGAGTTCAGCTTATCACAGATATGGCTTCTTGGTGGCTCATTTGGACAAGATCTTAACAGCATTGAAGCTGGTTGGCAAGTACGACATTGTTATCTTATTGATCATAAACATCTAAGAAATGTAAAAATATGATTTTTGTGTAATTCATTTCATGTTGCTTTTATTTACAGGTGAGCCCGGATCTGTATGGTGACAATAACACAAGACTCTTCACTTACTGGACTGTAAGATCCTAACACTCCCACCTTATCCTCTTCTTATGGTTATGAGCTTCTGTTTCTGCTCCCATCTCTTGACTTTTTTCTAATGTTACCCAATTATCTGCAGAGTGATGCATACCAAGCTACTGGTTGCTACAATCTTCTATGTTCAGGCTTTATTCAAATCAACAGCGATATCGCAATGGGAGCAAGCATTTCCCCAGTCTCTGGATATCGTAACTCGCAGTATGATATCAGTATACTGATCTGGAAGGTATGTTAAGTAAGCCATAAAGACATAACTATATATAACTCAAAACTGAAATGGTCTGTTAACATTGTTACAGGATCCAAAAGAAGGACATTGGTGGATGCAATTTGGGAATGGTTATGTTTTAGGCTATTGGCCATCTTTTCTCTTCTCTTACTTAACTAAAAGTGCATCAATGATTGAATGGGGAGGAGAAGTTGTGAACACACAATCAAATGGACAACATACTTCAACACAAATGGGTAGTGGTAGATTTCCAGAAGAAGGGTTTAGTAAAGCAAGTTACTTCAGGAACATTCAAGTAGTTGATGGATCAAACAACCTCAAGACACCTAAAGGACTTGGAACATTCACTGAACAATCTAATTGTTATGATGTTCAAACTGGAAGTAATGATGATTGGGGACATTTCTTTTACTATGGAGGTCCTGGTAAAAACCAGAAGTGTCCATAGTACTGGCTTGTCTTGTGGGTTCTCTTCACCATGTTTGGTTCTATAGCCTTCTTGGTGTAGTTTTAGGAAATGGTAAAAGTAATGTTGTGTTGGTAAGTTTTTTGGGAGTTTGTATGGTTTCTTCATTACTATGTAAGTAGGTGTGGCTTAAGTTTCTTTGAAAAATCAGAAACTTTGGGTCTTTTAGTGTAATCTTACTTTGTATTGTGATTTGTTTAATCAAGTGAATGAATCTCTCTTTCTCACTTTTATTAACAAATATAATATCATGTAATTAAGTATTAATTTTTGATTGAATCTTCACCTACTCTCTAATTTCCTCTTTTTGACAATACAATATGTTATTTGTGTTTTTTCCCATAACCTTTTTGGTAAATTTAGTTTCACATTTGGAGATAGGGGAAAAGGGTTTAAAAGTGATTATGAATTTGCATATAAATAATAATAATAATATTTGGTGATGAATTATTCATGAACTATTGTGATGTTTATGGAAATAAATTTAAATTTGTATTTTATGGAAAAATTCTCTTTTTATTATATTCTAGATCTGCCTTTTGAAAATCTATATGGTCTTATAGGTTAAGTAGATTATTTTTGACTTAATCGGCATAAATAAATTAGAAAAAAGAAAAACATTAATTTTTTAATTTATAATATAATTTAAATTTTGTCACATAGGCATTGGTATTCCTATTCCACTACTTTTTCCTGGTTATGAGCTTTGAGCGTATAACCTAAAGTTGATTTATTTACAATTTCTTCGTAATTATATTATTTATTCATTAGTCTCCAAAGGTACTATTTTATAATCACACAAATCACGATATTCATTTTTTATATAAAAATAAACCAATTTGTATAAACATTTTCTGTCTAAATTGAAATTTTCATAAAATATTCTGTGTAAGGGATAGATAATTTACAGAACACATAAATTAAAATTTAAAAACAATTAAAGTGTTTTTTTTTTTTAAATATTTATTTTGCTAAATCCGTATCGAAATCATTTTATCCTCACTGTCCAAGAGCGTTTACATTACGTGACATCTCATTGGTACGTTGTTTACACGCGCATTTATCGTTTGTTCGGATAGTGTCATTAATTAATTAATTTATTTATATATTCATTTGTAGTTTTTTTTTAGTTACGGTTCACACACAGACAGCAACACACACATTGGAAGGGTAGGGTTTTAATCTTACCTTCTCTATCTATCCATTCCCAAACCCTTAAGAAAATTGTCTGAAATTTTTTTAAAGAAGTTGAACATCTTACAGAAACGAAAGCAAGAAAAAACCCTAAAAGGAAGTTAATTTCTCTTTCACATAGCTGTTAAGAGTCAGCCCTAGCTTTGTTTCTTGCTTTCTCCTTTGTCTACTTTTGCAGCTTCATTCTCTGAAATCAAAACCCCAAACCCCTCAAATCTGTACCCAAGATGTTTCATTTTGTTTAAAAGCTGAAAAATTTCGAATTTTGAGGATCCCTTCTGCTTCGATGCCACTTCACAGTAAGCTCATTTCGGTTAAGTAGGTAAGGTTTCCAATTTTAAGATGGGTTGCGAATTTGAGGTTGATTTTACTGTTATCTGTTGATTTTCAGCTGCACATTTGATTATTTCTGCCCAAGTTTCAAGCTTTAACTTCTTCCGTGTGATGGAATTTTGATTTCTTGGTTGCATGCTGTTGTAGATGGGAGAAGAAGTTATGAAAGGGAATGAGCCAGGAGTCTTACTTGCTTGTGTTATTTCGGGTACCCTTTTCACAGTTTTCGGTTCGGGTTCGTTTTGGATACTTTGGGCTGTTAATTGGCGGCCTTGGCGGCTCTATAGGTAAATTAAGTCCATATGTTTAGGCAACTCTAGTCTCTAGATGTTGTTTTGCTATATATGGCGCTTGATAGAGTTACTTTTTCTGTCTAGTATTGACTTAGAACTATAGCAAATCAATGATTTTTGGAATGCGATGTATTATTGCAGCTGGATCTTTGCTAGAAAATGGCCAAAAGTATTGCAAGGTCCTCAGCTTGATGCACTATGTGGTTTTCTATCTCTTTTGGCTTGGATTGTGGTAGTGTCTCCTATTGTAATCTTGATTGGATGGGGTTCCTGGCTGATTGTGGTATTGGAACGAGATATCATTGGGCTTGCGATTATAATGGCTGGAACAGCTCTTTTACTGGCATTCTACGCAATCATGCTTTGGTGGAGGACCCAGTGGCAAAGCTCAAGTACGTTTGCAATCATCTCTTTTTGACTTTATTTCACAAGATATTTTTGTGATTGTTTGATTGATAATAGTGGTGGCACGAACTGTAAGTATAGATGTATCTGATGTAGAAATTGGAACAAAGGAGAATGTACCTTACTCATCAGTACTTATTTTGAGTGAACTATTGAACTTGTTTTTACATTCACTTCTGACCAAACAGGAGCTGTCGCTTTACTTCTCCTTCTTGGTGTTGCCTTACTCTGTGCATATGAACTTTGTGCTGTCTATGTTACGGCTGGTGCATATGCATCTCAGCAATATTCTCCCTCTGGTTTCTTCTTCGGTGTATCAGCAATCGCTTTGGCAATTAACATGCTCTTTATTTGCCGCATGGTCTTTAATGGTAAGGTTTTCCCGATATTTATGTCTTGCCAGTCCTTAATCAAAATGCAATTGCTGTATAATCAACTTTATCACTCTCCTCAATTCTTCGTAATAGCTCGTCTGGACTTCTAACCTCAAACTAAGTTGTTGAATTTGCTTAAATTTCTGTCATGGCAGGAAATGGGTTAGATGTGGATGAATATGTAAGGAGAGCATATAAATTTGCTTATTCAGATTGTATAGAAGTGGGTCCTGTGGCTTGTTTGCCAGAACCACCTGATCCCAATGAATTATATCCCCGACAAACCAGCAGGTAAGTTCTTGTTGATCTTTACCTAGAAATTCAATGATTTTTTTGGCATAGCTGGCCCCTTTTTTAATAACTGATCATACAATCAACAAACTATTGTATATTGGGAACCAGGATTCAAGGCCAGTAACCCTAGTGATTTTGCTGTAACTTTCTAGTTTTTTTTTTTAACTGAGGGCTCGTGATGCTGTTATGATATATTCATTACCGAGTGCTGCAATTAATTGTCTACCTGTTTGTTCTCTTCAAAGTAATTTATAATTTTGTTTTTCTTATATATTTGTAGGGCTTCACATCTCGGCCTCCTGTACCTGGGCTCACTAGTAGTTCTCCTTGCGTATTCAGTCTTATATGGCCTTACAGCTAGAGAATCACGTTGGCTTGGTGGAATTACATCAGCTGCAGTTATTGTTCTTGGTACAAAGATAAATTTTGTTTTGATATATTTTGAGCAGGAGCTAGCTATTGGATTATTTCTCAGCTCATCTTTATACTTAATATTTTCATGTAGACTGGAATATTGGGGCATGCTTGTATGGTTTTAAGCTTCTTCAAAATCGTGTTCTGGCACTTTTTGTTGCTGGCACATCCCGTCTTTTCCTAATATGCTTTGGCATACACTACTGGTTTGTTTATGAGCTAAAGGCTTATTATTTAGTTATAGATCTAAAGTTTGTCCGTTTTATGGCATGGAATTTATATATTTTTCTGTTGCTGCAGGTACCTAGGGCATTGTATTAGTTACATTTTTGTAGCATCAGTTCTATCAGGGGCTGCTGTTTCCCGGCATCTGTCGATAACAGACCCATCAGCTGCAAGAAGAGATGCCTTACAGAGCACAGTGATTCGCTTGAGAGAAGGTTTCCGGAGAAAGGAGCAGAATGGTTCATCAAGTTCTTCAGATGGTTGTGGCTCAAGTCTTAAAAGTAGTAGTATTGATGCTGGCCATGCTGGTTATACTAATGAAGCTAATCGTACAACAGAATCATATATGGCTGACAATGTAACTCGAACAGGCAGCTCTCAAGAGGGCATCAATAGTGACAAAAGTGTAGTAAGCGGAAGACCAAGCTTAGGTTTACGTAGTAGTTCCTGTCGTTCTGTGGTCCAAGAGCCTGAAGCAGGAACGTCTTATTGTCTGGAAAAAGTCTCTGATCAGAATAACACTCTCGTTGTTTGTTCTAGCAGTGGTCTTGATAGCCAAGGTTACGAGTCTAGCGCATCGAATTCTGCGAACCAGCAGCTTTTGGATTTGAATTTGGCTCTTGCTTTTCAGGAACAGTTAAACGATCCTAGGATATCCTCAATGCTTAAAAAGAAGGCAAAAGAAGGTGATCTTGAACTGACTAATTTGCTGCAAGACAAGGGGCTTGACCCTAACTTTGCTGTGATGTTGAAGGAAAAAAACTTGGATCCAACCTTATTGGCACTGCTTCAGAGGAGTAGTTTGGATGCAGACAGAGATCACCGTGACAACACTGATATTACAATCATTGACTCAAACAGTGTCGATAATACTTTGCCAAATCAGATTTCTTTATCCGAAGAATTGAGGCTTCGGGGGCTAGAGAAGTGGCTTAAGCTGTCCAGACTTGTTCTGCACCATGTGGCAGGCACACCAGAGAGAGCATGGGGCCTCTTTAGTCTTGTCTTTATTATTGAAACAATCATTGTGGCCATCTTTTGTCCGAAGACCATCACAATTATAAATTCTAGTCATCAACAGGTGAGTTCCACTCTCTGATTCTAGTCACTGTGGCATTCTTTTGGGGTCTAGTTTTGGGTGCAAACTGCTGCTTATTTACTCAAGTAGATCCTTGTAACTAGGTGAATGTTCTTTGTATCTTTGTTAACTCGCCTGTTATCTAATTGCAGTTCAAATTTGGTTTCTCTGTGCTGCTGTTGTCACTTGTTGTCTGTTCAATAATGGCTTTTCTTCGGTCTCTTCAAGTTGAGGAAATGGCCTTGACATCAAAATCTCGTAAGGTATGGATTTTCTCTTTGGTTTGGTATTAGTACTTGTTGTGGACAATGCAGATACCGTGTGATGTTTTAACTGTTATGTTTTCAGTATGGTTTTGTTGCCTGGCTGCTGAGCACATCAGTTGGATTAGCACTCTCGTTCTTGAGGTATTACTTATTAGTGATTTTTTTTCTTTTGTTGGAAAACTGCCACCTTTTCTCATAATGGTCACAGGATTATGTCCTTCATTGGACTGCTACCAAGCCTACCATCTTTTATCACGTGGTCACATGTTGATGTTCTCATTAATTCATTATGAACATCGTGTCTGCTTCAATTTTGCAGTAAATCATCAGTACTTTTGGGAATATCCTTGACTGTGCCCCTCATGGCAGCATGCCTTTCTATTGCTGTTCCCATATGGATGCATAATGGGTACCAGTTTTGGGTTCCACAGTTATCATGTGGTGATCAGGCAAGAGATTCACGATCTCCCAGGATAAAGGTCTGTGTACTTCTCTGACCTAGTTTCCAGTATCTCTCTTTGTCAAACAAGTACTTATAAATAACTTTCTTTTTAGGGGTTTATTCTCTGGATTTGCGTTGTGTTGTTTGTGGGATCTGTAATTGCTCTTGGTGCAATTGTATCTGCTAAACCTTTGGATGATTTGAGTTACAATTTGTTTAGTGCCAAAGAAAACAACTACACGTCAGCATATACATCTTCTGTATACCTTGGTTGGGCAATGGCATCTGGAATTGCTTTAGTTGTCACCGCCGTTCTGCCAATTGTCTCATGGTTTGCAACATATAGGTTTTCACACTCTTCTGCTGTCTGTCTCGTGATATTCTCGGGTAATTTATGTTTCTGTTAATTTGCTTTATATTTGGGTGGTATTTTGTTCTTCTCTGTGTAATCCTTGCTCGCCTCTCATCTACTTTCTAGTTGTTCTCGTCGCATTTTGTGGAACATCATATTTTGAAGTGGTAAAATCTAGAGAAGATCAATTGCCGACGAAGGGAGATTTTCTTGCGGCCTTGCTTCCACTTGCATGCATCCCAGCGCTACTTTCACTCTGCTGTGGGATGGTTAAATGGTACATGCCTATTTCTTCATATTGCTTATTAGATCTTACTCACAGTTTCAATGGAATTGTGACACAATCTAGGGATTTCACACTCTGTTTTCTAATGCTTCATGGTTTTTCTTTGCAGGAAGGACGATTGTTGGATACTATCTCGAGGTGTATATGTTTTTGTTTCGATAGGTCTTCTTCTTCTTTTTGGTGCGATAGCAGCTGTGATTGTAGTAGTTAATCCATGGACTGTAAGTGAAAAGTTGCTTACAAAACTCTCGAAGTTTTTGCTTAACTTGATCCATCTGATACATCTTTTTGTTTCAACTATAACAGATAGGCACATCTTTTCTATTAGTTCTTCTCCTTATGGTGGTAGCAATTGGTGTAATCCATCTTTGGGCGTCAAATAATTTCTATTTGACCAGGAAACAGACATCCTTCGTCTGCTTTCTTGCCCTTTTTTTGGGTTTGGCCGCATTCCTTTTTGGATTGTTGCAAGGTGAGGGGCATATCTTATTTTTGACTCTTCGTGGAGGTGAGAGTGAGACTTTTTCTGGTGATACAGCAATTTCATACATATTTATTTTGCAGGGAAACCATTTGCTGGAGCATCTGTTGGTTATTTTACTTTCCTGTCTCTTTTAGCTGGAAGAGCATTAGCTGTGAGTTGAATGAAACTGTGGATTTTTCTGTTTCTGTATTTTAAACGATGTAATAACTAGATTTTTTTCTCTTAGGTTCTTCTATCCCCACCAATTGTGGTATATTCTCCAAGGGTACTACCAGTATATGTCTATGATGCTCATGCAGATTGTGGAAAGAATGTCAGGTATGTTCAGCCGCTTGAGCACTCTCAGTTGTTACTCTTTAATCTTTTTCTTTACTTTTCTCTGGTATGTTATCTACTCTGCTGAAATAATGACCAATCAAGATTAAGCTGATCGACTTTTGTATTGTTTTGTATTGATTGCATTGGGACTTCTCCAGTGCTGCATTTCTTCTCCTGTATGGAATTGCTTTGGCTATAGAAGGTTGGGGTGTTGTTGCTAGTCTGATAATATATCCTCCGTTTGCTGGTGCTGCTGTATCAGCTATCACCCTTGTAGTAGCCTTTGGGTTTGCTGTTTCTCGTCCGTGTTTGACTCTTGAGGTTAGTTTTCTTATTGTTTAATCTATCTGTTCCTTTAAAAAATGTTGTTGGTTAGTAAACATTTTCTCACTTCGCTAATTCGTTCTGATGGTCTCCAGATGATGGAGGTTGCTGTACGTTTTCTTAGCAAGGATACTGTAGTGCAAGCTATCTCTCGGTCTGCCACGAAAGTAAGTTACATTCTGATGTTTTTCTTAACGTTACTCTTGAAAAGTTAATTTGGTATTCTATTGTTGGCCTTCAACACATTCACGTACAACAGAGCTTCATGGGATGCATGATTTATTATGCCTTTTGCAACTTGTTAATTACAGACAAGAAATGCTTTATCCGGCACGTATTCAGCTCCCCAAAGGTCTGCCAGCTCTGCAGCTCTTCTTGTTGGGGACCCCACTGCAATGCACGATAAAGCAGGGAACTTAGTGCTTCCTAGAGATGATGTCATGAAACTAAGGGATCGTCTCAGGAATGAAGAAAAAGTTGCTGGATCGTTCTTCTACAGAATGCAATTCAGGAAAAGATTCCGTCATGAACCTCCTACAAATGTTGATTACAGAAGAGACATGTGTGCCCATGCAAAAATTTTGGCACTGGAAGAGGCAATTGATACAGAATGGGTGTATATGTGGGACAAGTTTGGGGGTTATTTACTGCTATTATTAGGTTTGACAGCTAAGGCAGAGAAAGTTCAGGTGAGTTATGACTCTAAATTTTCATATATTCTTCTCAGTGTTTATGTAAGAGGGGATTATCGTGATATTGTAGGATGAAGTACGCTTGCGGCTCTTCTTAGATAGCATTGGGTTCTCAGACTTAAGTGCCAGAAAAATCAGCAAATGGAAGCCTGAAGATAGAAGACAATTTGAAATTATCCAAGAAAGGTACATGTTTCTTTTAATTAAACAATGTGGTCTGATGAAGCTGAACACTCACACTTGTTGCCAATTATTTTGTTTGGGTTGTAAACTTTAGTTATCTGAGAGAGAAAGAGATGGAAGAGGAAATCCTTATGCAGAGACGAGAAGAAGAAGGGAGAGGTAAAGAAAGAAGGAAAGCTCTTTTGAAGAAGGAAGAACGCAAATGGAAGGAAATTGAAGCTTCTCTTATTCCATCTATTCCTAATGCTGGTAGCAGAGAGGCAGCAGCCATGGCAGCTGCAATCCGNGGGTCTCGAGTATTGCACGCAGGATACGCACTGCTCAGCTAGACCGACGTGCACAACAGGTTAAAATCTATTTATATTCTATAAGTGTACTTTCTTATGATGCTGATTGCTGGAGTATTAACTAAGAGAAGTTATTTTCAGACTGGAATTTCTGGGGCAGTTTGTGTACTTGACGATGAACCAATGATAAGTGGTAAACATTGTGGCAAAATGGACCCAAGTGTTTGTCAAAGTCAGAAGATTAGCTTTTCCATTACAGCAATGATCCAACCCGATTCTGGACCTGTTTGTCTTTTTGGCACTGAGTTTCAAAAGAAAGTATGTTGGGAGATTCTGGTTGCTGGTTCTGAGCAAGGAATTGAGGCTGGCCAAGTTGGGCTTAGGTTGATAACTAAAGGTGAGAGGCAGACAACCGTTGCTAGAGAGTGGTATATTGGTGCAACCTGCATAACTGATGGGAGGTCGGCTCTTTTCCTCCCTTAGTTTCCATACCATCAAAACTTTTGCCGGACTTTGGTGATACATATTGCTCATGATCTGGTTTGGCAAAAGTTTCCGATTTTTTCATGGATTTCAGTCACATTTATATGTGGTTTCCATACAGGTGGCATACAGTGACGATCACAGTTGACGCTGATGCCGGGGAGGCTACTTGTTACATGGATGGTGGGTTTGATGGGTACCAGACTGGGTTACCTCTATGTGTTGGTAGTGCCATTTGGGAACAAGGAGCTGAAGCTTGGTTGGGTGTTAGGCCACCTATAGATGTCGAAGCATTCGGGAGATCTGATAGTGATGGAGCCGAATCAAAGATGCATATAATGGATGTTTTCATTTGGGGAAAATGTTTAACTGAAGATGAGGCTGCTTCTTTGCATGCGGCCATTGGCATTGCTGACTTAGACATGATTGATTTGTCTGATGACAATTGGCAATGGACGGATTCACCCCCTAGAGTACGTTTCCTCGTGTTAATTGGTGGCATATTTTTGTAGTCCAATATTTGTTGAGGCTAATGTTAAAGCTCATACTGATTCTTGTTGGTTTCTTTTTATAATTTCACCAGGTCGATGGTTGGGATAGTGATCCTGCTGATGTAGATCTGTATGATAGGGATGGCATAGATTGGGATGGGCAATATTCTAGTGAAAGGAAAAGAAGGTCAGGTCGAGATTTCTTATTTAGTGTTGATTCCTTTGCTAGGAGATACAGGAAACCCAGGATGGAGACACAAGAAGAAATAAATCAAAGAATGTGTTCCGTTGAGTTGGCTGTCAAAGAAGCTCTCTCTGCACGAGGTGATAAGCAATTTACTGACCAGGAGTTTCCTCCAAATGATCGCTCTTTATTTGTGGATACACAAAACCCCTCTTCAAAATTGCAGGTAGGGATCGGGATTTTTTTCTCTCCTTTCCTTCTGTTATTGGTTTAACATCTGCACTCCTTTACCTGTTTATTTTTTAGACAAATCCCCCTTCAAGATTAAGTAAAATTGATAACTTGATGGACACTCTTAACTTTTTGAGCTTGTCATAATTTAGGTTGTTTCTGAATGGATGAGACCTGCTTCCTTTGTGAAAGAGACAGGTAGTGATTCTCGCCCCTGCCTGTTCTCTGGGGCTGCAAATCCTTCAGATGTTTGCCAGGTTTGATGATTAACTTTTTCTGATATGTGATACCTCCTGATGCGCAAAATATTATTCTGGATTGCCTTGTATGCATATCATTCAGATTGGCTCCATAGATTTATTTTTGTGATTTGGTTAACTTGTTCTATAGGGGCGTTTGGGCGATTGTTGGTTTTTAAGTGCCGTTGCAGTTTTGACAGAGGCTTCACGAATATCTGAAGTGATCATTACTCCTGAATACAATGAGGAGGGAATCTATACTGTTCGCTTTTGTATTCAGGTTGTTTTCTCAAACATTCTTTCATTGCCCTGTTTTGCTCTCTTGATGATATATTCTTGTAGGTTCCTCTATGATTCTGTTCCGTCAGAGGTTTCACGTTTAATTGCTTTCACCTTGTAGGGTGAGTGGGTTCCCGTTGTTATTGATGACTGGATTCCATGTGAAGCACCTGGTAAACCAGCCTTTGCTACTAGCAAAAAGCTCAATGAACTCTGGGTCTCCATAGTGGAGAAAGCATATGCCAAGCTCCATGGTTCTTATGAGGCACTGGAGGGGGGATTGGTTCAGGATGCTCTTGTTGACTTAACTGGAGGAGCTGGTGAGGAGATTGACTTGCGTAGTGCTCAAGCACAAATAGATCTTGCAAGCGGCAGATTATGGTCTCAATTGTTGCGCTTCAAGCAAGAGGGGTTTTTACTTGGTGCTGGAAGTCCATCAGGATCTGATGTTCATGTATCTTCTAGTGGCATTGTGCAAGGGCATGCTTATTCCGTCTTACAGGTATGCGCTGTTGCTTTGGTTGCATTTGTGGTATGCTGAGTAGGTGAACACGTTTTAGGATATTTACTTACAGTCTCTCTTCAGGTAAGAGAGGTCGATGGGCACAGACTTGTTCAGATCCGGAATCCATGGGCCAATGAAGTTGAGTGGAATGGTCCATGGTCAGACTCATCCCCAGAGTGGACTGATAGAATAAAGCACAAGCTAAAGCATGTTCCACAGGTAGTGTTTCTTTGCTTCATTTCTTTACAGCTTATTGCTTCAGAAATTAGTGAAAGATTTTGCTCTATTATTAACATGGGGAAACACATGGACAAAACAAAGTGTTCAAAAAATATGTAAATATGTAATGTCTCGTTGCAGTAAAAGTATATTAAGAACTGATCCTATGCTTTCTGTTAAACAGTCAAAAGAAGGTATATTCTGGATGTCTTGGCAAGACTTCCAGATTCATTTCAGATCAATATATGTTTGTCGGGTTTATCCCCATGAGATGCGCTATTCTGTACATGGCCAATGGCGAGGTTTTAGTGCTGGTGGCTGCCAAGATTATAGCTCATGGCATCAAAATCCACAATTCAGGCTGAGAGCTACTGGTTCTGATGCATCTTTGCCAATTCATGTGTTCATCACCTTAACCCAAGTACATAAGGATTTTTTTTCTTGTAATTCTTATATAATTACAATCCTTGGCTCATTCTAACAATGTTATTTACAGGGCGTAGGTTTCTCAAGAACAACTCCTGGATTCCGTAACTACCAATCAAGCCATGACTCGCAATTGTTCTATATCGGAATCAGGATTCTTAAAACTCGTGGATGTCGTGCTGCTTACAACATATTTCTTCATGAGTCTGTTGGTGGAACCGACTATGTGAATTCCCGGGAGATATCATGTGAAATGGTTCTTGATCCTGATCCTAAGGGTTATACTATTATTCCAACCACTATACACCCAGGGGAAGAAGCACCTTTTGTTCTTTCAGTCTTCACTAAAGCCTCCATTGTTCTTGAAGCTTTGTAGTGGTCGTATATATAGCCCGGCATGCCATGTAATCCTCCAAGTGCTTCTGTTATTTAAGGAACCAGACGGCTTGCCCTCAATCAGCGAACACTAGAGCAGGTAAATTTCTTAATCTTTCTGCAAGGATTGATCCTTTCCCATTCTATTAATCACTATTCCTCATTCAGACTTAACTCTCTCCTTAACAGAGTCTGGTCTGATAGCTTGCCGTCATATTATCTGGTGAATCTTTGAAGTCTTAGGAGGAAATGTTTTAGTTGTTGTCCTGATCTGCACCACAAGCTAGCTGCTTAGAGGATATTTGGCATTGGAGAAAGCACTTTTTTAGGCATGGCTTACCAGCATTGCATCTAGATCTTTGGACAAGCATCGACTGTACATTTGTAGGTATTGTGACAAGTACAGATTTACTAAATGTAGATTAACTACGTATCTGAGAGAACAAGGAGAGAAATAGGAGAATTGTGACTTGTTAAGTAAAGGTTTGGTACTTAGTAGTTGTAGCTGCAGTTTTGGTTGGTGTGTTGTAATATTCAGACACTTTCCAGTTTAATATATGAGTCCTCTCTCTGTCTCCCTTTATCTGTTGTGTTTTGAGTTTTCATTACACTTCATAACTTTTCATCATGAAGCTTTGTTATATATACACGATTTGTCTATGCAGAATCAACAAAGTTAAATAAGCAAAAGGTCAGAAATAAACCGATTAAGAAGATAGATTAACTTCAATAGCAAAATATCAGCAAAAAATACAAGTGTCTCATAGTTAACCTGTAATGAAGAGAGACATCTCAAAATGTAATGAAAATTTTAAAATAGATCCTTTCTCCAAAAATCTTGGATATTTCTTTAAGTTCTTTTGTTCAACAGTTCACTCTGAGTCGCTTTCCATGCTTCCCATTGCCTTCAATCCTCTTGGCCTCTACATCAAAATATGAATGTATCATCATCACTTCATCACACATCTTTGTTAGTAAATGACCATCAACAAAGAATCGAGAGCGTAAGAAACTAATACCTTCTTTGAAGTCTTCTTCTCTCTTACTTCATATCTCTCTTTGCACAGATCTGATAACCACGCACCTGGACTCACCAGCTGCATAAAACATAGCCCTTGAGATTAGCAAATTATAATGAAATGGGTTAAGCAGAACACAAATGACAAGGGACTCACAAGCAATGTCTTCTGAACTAATTTAGCTCGTTTCTTAGGTCTTTGAGGAAGCTTGCAACCTTTCATAGCCAAGAAATCTTCTTCCTTCTCTTTATTTGACAAAGTTATAAACAACTTTGGCCACACATGCTTCTTGGTTTCTTTCACTGGCTCCTTTAAAAATTTCCCAGTCTCATCTATACTCATTGAACCCCTTGTTGTGTAATACCTATCTTCTTTCTCAGGAGAGGCCACAAAAGATCTCCTCACATTGGCTAAAGAATCTGTAATTCTATCAACACCGAAACATAACAACAATGTTCAATATCAAAAAGATAGAAAAATAACTCAAAAACATAAAATTTGGATCTTTATTTTCCCCCAAGTCAAAACATACTTGTTTGGACGATTCAGATGCCGAGAAGGCGAGCCTCTCTCAGAAGAAACAGGGCGCGAAATGAGTTTACGCTTATTCAAACAATCAGTTGATTTGCCATTAGTAAGGCTTTGATCTTTCTTCACTTTCATACATCTAACTCTTTTCCTCTCTCCCCATTGCAACACAAAATCTGCCTCTGTGGTTCCACTCCCTCTTTGTCCTTTAACCTCTTCCTCCATTACACCACACTTTCTCTCTTAACCTTTACACAACCAACACAGAGATAAAACTCAGTCATTCATAACTCTTCCAGAAATAGACCAAACAAATCACTTAGAGTCTTAGATATTTCCTGCCGTTTTATAGATTACATGCACACAAAAAGGGGAAAAAAATTACAATCATACAAGTTTCTGATATCTAACAGCTCATTCAATTAAACAACAGATAAGAAAAGGACCAATCTGAGCTAATTTGAAGAACAAGACTCACTAACCTCAAGATCTACAACTTAAACTCAGATACTTAGCTTCAACAATACCAGAATCACCCTACAAAACAATAATATAAGAAAATCAGAAAAATATATTAAAATCTATAAATCAGATAGTGTTTATTGCAGAATCGATTTTTCTTAAAAGTTAAATTTCTTAGAACACAATCCACCATTGTAGTCGAATAAAGAGACAATAGCTTACCAAAAAACAATGATAAGAGAACACTTACAAGAGTGAAACTTGATGAGAAATTTTTGCTAAAAACAATAATAAAGTTGTTCCCTTGTCTTATGTGGAGAAGATTAGATAGATTCAAACTCTTCACCAAAAATTTTAAAGTTTATTAATTTCTCGACGAGACCAGAAGATCAAACACTATCTTCTTTTAAAACTGCTTACCCTCTGTTCTTTACTGCGACGCTCTCCTTTTTAGCCATTTTTTCTATATATTTTTTTATTATAAGTTTTTATTTATTTATTTAATTGACAATATAATTTTTAGGGCTTTTAATGTAATTAATAACAACCGTCAGATTTGAATGAACGGCGAGATGGGATTCTAGAAGTAAATAAGCCTTAGCCTGTTGTCTTTGGAGAAAAAAAAAAAAAAGAGAATTCGTTATGGACAGTAACAAATAAAATAACGCCACGTGTATTATTTTGTCGTGGAACACGTAATGTCGCCACCTTCACTGGATAAATAATCTCATCTTTTGTCTGAGAAGAAAATCTTAAATAAGATTTCGCGTTAAGACAGTAAAAGCTTTTGTTCCACGCGCCAATGATATTTGATTTCTCAGAGTTGACCAAAATCCGTTTTTGGCCTTTTTAGGGCGTTGGGCTTCACGCACTGAAGATGCGCGTAGGATTATATTTAATCCTTTCAAAAAGCTTACCATATTCAAACTTTGACTAAAGTAAAAAAATTTGGTTTTACCATTTCTTCATGTATTATCTCTATTTTTTTTTTTTGTTTCTTCATCGTATTACTGTGATTTTTTCTCATCGATGTAAATAAAATTTATTTAAGTTGAATTCTTTTTGATGAATAACTAATTTTATTTTCAATTTTAATGCTCTCTTTTCTCAAACAATTAAATTATGGTCATAAATAAACTTTCTCGTTAAGCAAAACATTACTATGTATAAATATAAGGACAATTGGGCCTCTGGCCTGCTATTAAGCCCAATAAGTTTCAACTATATAATCTAATTCTGACGAAATGTATATCCTTGGCACATCTGTATAATCGTATCTTTGCATAATTAGCCGCATGGTCTTAATAATACTCTTCTTCATCCTAACAAAGTTAAAAAAAAAAACATGACGTTTCTTTAAAAAAGAATGGAAAAAAATTACTGCTCTTAACCTGATTTTGAAACCTTAAATACAAAAAAAAATACAAAGCTTAAATACAAAAAATATGTATTTGTTATCTAGTACTGTAAAAGAAAATTGCATTAGTCACTAATAATACATAACAACTATTTTTCAAGTATAATTGTGGCTCTGCTCTATCCACATTTATTATATTACAGTAAAAAAGAGACATATAATAAAGTTCATAACTAAGTTTTGAATACGCCAACGGTCTCATTATGCTTTGGTCGGAAAAGTAACACAAGAAAATTTGAATCTCACTTTCTCGTTGCGGCCTGTTTAACTTATTTGGTGTCTTTTTTTTTTTGTTTTAAAACTTATTTGCTGATTTAAAATTTAAACAGTTAGTTCTTAGTTCTAATTCTTTAAATATTAGTTCGTGAAATTCAAATACTTAATAGAAAAATTCGGAAAAAAAGAGAACTAACTGTTTGTTATTCGGGGTCCATGACAGTAGTCCAGCCTCATGCATGCATATGATTATGCATTTGGTATTTTAAAGCTTGTCCAGCTTAGTTTATATTGTTATCATTCTTCTTTGGCCAGTTTGATTTTTGCATATGATTTTTAAAAACATGATATTTAAATATTGGAATGATTAAAGAAAAAAACGTTTTGTAATGGGTGTAGTTGGTCATTTTCATAATTTATTGTGAACGTTGGTCACTAGTTTCAAGGAAACCCTAACGGCTACAATTAAAAACTTTAAACAAATAATGTGAATTATTATTTCTTATAAATAATCTTAACTCTTAAGATAAGAAGAGGATTATTCATTATTCTATAAAATAATTTTTGATGAAATTAATTATTTAATTAAACTTGTGAGTACTTTGATTTTTCTTTAGTTTTGTTATTATTAGTACCAAGTAGTAACAGCTAATTTTAAATATAAGAAGGATATAAACTTAACAGAAGACTACTCATGGAAACACATACACACATTTATTATAATAAAACAAAATAATAATAATAATAATAATAATAATAATAATAAATATATTAAAAAAACATAATTGTGAGGTTGTAAAGAAAAAAAGACAATGTGGTTATGGGCCAAGAGACAGCCAATATGCCAGCTGTAAAATCATTTACAATTGTTGTATAAATAGACAATACCATCCCTACAACTCTTATCATCACAACACATAAATCCAAAGAAGAATAATAACTTAATCTTTCTCTTAGTTTTTTTCTTAAACTCACACATCAAATGGAGTCAATGAAGATGATGATGATGGTTCTTCTTGTTATTGTAGTGTCTTTCTCAGCTGTGGCAGCCACCACTGAAGCTCCAGCTCCAAGTCCAACTTCAGATGGTGCTATGTTTGTACCAGCATTGTTTGCAACGGTTCTTGCTTTGGCTTCTGGTTTAATCTTTTAAGCCCAAAACCATTATTTACCATTATTTTATTTATATTTGTTAATGAGTTTGTGTGATTGGTTCTGTTGTTTAGAGTGTTGTATTTGTAATATTACCATCTGTGCTTGTATGTAAGTGTATTATCATTCATCAGACTCTTTTATGAGTTCGTTTATATTAACACTTTGTCATTATGGCTTATATTAATCTTGATTAATCATACATTTCAAGTCTTGTATCCGAATTGAGTGACTTGAGGTTCACATAATAAGAGAGAGGGTACTTCTGGAAATGTCTAAAGGTTGGTGGAATCAATGATGTGATGAGCTGTGTGGGGGCAACTATGATGTCGACACCATCATCATGACTATCATGATGGTGTTATGGTGCCTTAAGGCAACATAAGTTCCCATGTGACACACCACAGAGAAGATGACCTCACAATAAATGATATCTCATGAAATTCCAATAACATAACACGTAAATTGTGAAGTTCATCTTCCTTTACATTAAGTAATCAAACATTCAAAGGCAACTTTTCATACCATTTCAATTTCTCATCTACCCAAAGTATCAAACCTTTCTCTCTCTCTATATATGTATAAAGTAGGATAAACTAAAGGGTAAGGTTAGGTATGTGGGACGAATCAGCCAAGAATTTGTTAAAGACATGTGATGCATAGAAGAATGTGGCCAGCAGCAAGAATGGGACCATACCAACCTAGCATTTAAGTTCTCATGCTTTGCCTGCAAAGAGAAACAAACGCCATTGTAAAGAGTTTATAATGCTCAGTTGCACAACTCATACAACAGTCAGGATCCATTACGTGACTGATCAAAAGAAAATAACCAGAGTTTTACAAGAGAATAAGTCTTCTCTGACAAATATATGAATACCTTTGACAAATTTACAATGGGAATGATGAATAAAGTTGAATTACAAATACAAGGGGTAATATAGAAACTAAACTATGCACCTAAGTGAATCAGAACCAGCACAGCAAGCCGCAAATGCTAATTTTTACAGATTTCATAAGCACCAATTGAAAATCTGGACTACATCTACCCCATTTCTTCCTACTTCTTGATAACATATAGCACCGGGTGAACTAACCCGAGAAAGCCTTAAATATGACAGACTTCTGAGGATGAAGTTCGCAGAAAGGATAGTCTCATCTTCTGATAGAGAACTTTACTGATCCGCATGCTCTATTGTTTTAAACTCCTGACTTATCTGGTAGCCTGGAGAGTTCTTTGTCTGCAAAATGAAGCAGACGTCTCAATCTCAGAACCATATCACAGTGAAAAGGTAATGCTGTACGCCTGTCCAGATATGCTGGACTAACAGTCATCCATGATAGAGCATGGAGTTCGGCCGCAACTGACTCGAGTATAAGATGGCTTTCAACCTCAAAATCTCTAGTTTCTTTGGTCCCTCCTCCTTGCTTCATGATTCCTTGAAGAATTTTGTCATGAGCGTTATCATAACCCCCATAATAGTCTATGAGACTTACAGAGAGAACTGATGGCCATTCATCTTTCACGTTTATTCTTGAGTCCTTTCTCATGGAAGGCACAGCTTTTGAAACAACAAATCCGGTAGACAAGGGGATTGCACAGCCTTTGCTATGAAGGAGGTGAGCAAGCGGAGGTGATTCAGCAGTTAAACATGTAGGAAGCTGAAGAGGACTTGGGTGAAGAAACCGCATGTTGGGTGATGGTATCATCATGTAAGAGAAAGCCGTAGACCCAAGAGACTTGACAGGAGTGAAACCCTCGAAGTAATTAACTGAACTCATACCAGTACTGCTCTGGCCACCTCCTGCATAATTGTGCAAATAAACATGCCAGTCATTGTCTTGCTCCCTTTCTTATGGAAATTTAAGATTGATCACACAGGACATGTTTATGAGTGAAATGAGGAGAACAGTAGAAACCCAATCAGAAAACTGACCTGGAGATACCAACTCAGCTGGAAGAACAAAATGCAGAGAATGATCAAGTGAAATAGAAGCAAAACTTATGCTGTGAATCCATTGAAACAATCCCCTTGGAGTACCAGAAATGGTTTGCCCACCCATTGTCTGTTTTCTTCCAGCAAATTGCCCCATAGTGCCTTTCACAAAGGTCGATGGTTTTGATTGAGAGCTGTAGAGTGTGCTAGCTGATGAGGTTCTTTCTTGAATCAAACTTAGATCCTGCTGTTGCAAAGAAGATCCATTGCTATTGGTGGCTATGCCAGAAGGCGCAGAACGTCGAAGTTGAACAGGCCACTTTTTAATCTCGGGACCTCCAGCTGAGTAAATTGCCTTTTGCCACTCTGTTATATCAGTCGCAAGCAGACAACAATACAAATGTTAAGCAATACTAGAGAGTTCTATTCCCAGGAGCATTTGGAATAAGAACATAGAGGCATTAGGGAAGCTTATTTACCTTGGTATTCAAGCTCGAAGAAATTCCCAATGCGTGTAATTATAAAATCCCTGGGCTTGAAAGATCCATTGTCAGGGGAGGAACATGCCTGTAGTATTTGACATCCTTGCTGTAGAACTTGAACAAAAAGACACTGCAGCCCTTTTGTATCCTGTCTACTGCTGATTCCACCAAAGGGAAATATATGTGTGTCAAGCAATTCGCCCCGGGCATCCGTCCAGATGCTTACAAGCCATCTCCAGTCCTCTGTCCAACCATAGCAGCAATGCAAACTTGGAATAGCCTTTCCTTCAAGCTGGGATGCATCCCCCTGAGAGCTTGATCCCGATGTTATACCTTCCATTGAGTTCACTCCAGGTCCAGAACCTCTGCCACCATCCTCAGGTATTGGCTTTGAAGACTCAGATCCCAAGCCGACGAAAGTAGGTGAAACTCCACGTTCCACAGAACCAGGCTCGGAAATAATGAAAAGTGGTTCAAACAAATAGAAAATTTCATCATTTAGATAAAACTCTCCATTTCTGGTTGGGTCACAGCTTAATCCTCCAGATCTTGGTATTTGCCAGGAACTATCATAACCACTCGTTCTCAAGCTAACATCAATTTCACCATCTCTTTGATGCGTAGAACCTGACATTCGACCGCAGTCTTTCCAGATTCCTGAAATAGAGTTCATCGGGGTCAATGCTGATGAGGATCTGGTTGATAAAGATGGTGAAAGAAATGCATCATGAGACTTTCCTCGTGAAATTCTCCTAGCTTTATTGTATACAGAAAAAGCAGTATCCTTGAGAATGACAAGCTCATTAAAGCTTGGACTTGTTATCCGGAAAATACAATCAACAGACACCACTTGCAGAACTACTCTAGGGACACTAAATCCTGAAAGCACCGGAATGTGAGATATAGATGATTCGTCTACAGCAGCAGAACTACCAAATGCCCTTGAAACTTGACTATTAAGTATCGATCTCCTGTCTCTATCTGATTGTATTAATGATCCAAGTGCTATAGACGATTCGACGATTGTCCTTAAAACTGCCGAAGGGTCAGGAAATGGACAAACTATGTACGCCACCTAAAAGAAAACAAAAGTCAACAAGTATCGACAGCTACACTTGGTAGAAGTGGACAAAGAATTACAAATCTCAGTTAAGATGTGTTTTCTAACACATACTTACCATACAAGGACTACCTGATCCTTCTTTCTGGTTTGTATAAAGGTAGGGCCCAAGCTTTAGACCTTTAATCGCCTTTGATAAAGACTTCAGGTAGCTACTCACATTCCACCCATTCGACAAAGACAGAAAATAGTCGCTGAGTGATCCCAAAAGCGATGTGTTATTGCTTTCGATCTTCATCGATTGAGGGCAATCAAGCAGAACAAATCCAGATGATGATAATCTTCCAGCATCTGTATCCATTTGATTTCCCAGGCTCTGTGGCAGATGGGTTCCAAGCCTGCACGTCTCATAAACTATGCAACAAAAGGGACATCAGAAGAAAATGATGAGAACATTTCAGAACTTGTGTTCCTCTATAAACGATTTTTAACATAAACCAGCTCCTATTATGTGTCAATGTAACCTCGTGCACAATTAATAAACTTGTTGACTCACCAGTTCCAAGTTGCTGGAAGAAATCAGCAGCAGCACAGGTCAAAGGATCAATATCCGGGCATACAACTGTATAGTTAATCTGCAAAAGGTAGCAAAAAACAACCACATCTATATTAATGTAGAAGATTAGTGATTGGCGTAATTTGCAGAAAGATAAAAGCATATTTCTCAGACAAATCCTTTAACACTCACATTTTTTGGCGGAGCATATGGCTCAAAAGGGGCCTTTTCCCAATGTGGCAAAGAGTTCGTTGATATTTTAAGCCAGTCATCTTGGTACCTGTGTCACAGGAAAAAGATGCATACGAAACGACTAATGAGAGCTTTAAACCACCGAAAAATACAGTATGTAATAAAATAATAAGATGTCCTAATAAACGGAAATCATGAATACTTACAGAAATAACTGATCATAAGGGTATATTGATCAAGAGTAAATTTTATTTATAGTGCTTTAATACGCTGAATGCTAATACAGCAAAAAGACATCACATACATACCCGACAAGTATAGAAGGTGATGGAAGAACAAAAAGTGTCGGTCGGAGTAATTCTGAACTATAGATGTCTTGGCTCTGAGCCGTTTCCTCTCCTTTCCCACCATCCATTGCATTTGACACTGCTTGTTTGCCAAGATACTAATTAATAATAGAATCACCAGAGATACTGATATGTATGCACTCTATCAGATATCAATGAATTCAACGAGATGATAAGCCAGTGTGAGACTAATAAAGAATTAGTATTAGTGGTCTACCTTCACTCATGGCTGACTCAGCAGTAGATCCCTCAGAAATAGATCCTCCATCCCCTGATTGATTCCGGCCCTTGCACCAGTCTGTGACAGATAAAGGGCCATCTGACTGACCAAACGCAGATTTCAGAGCTGTTTTGATGTCAGATTGCAGCAGAGTAATGACAGACGAAGGAAATATCTGGAATAAAAAGAAAGCTCCAGAATCAGGCTTAACCGACGGAATGTATCATCATTACAATATATATAACCAGCAGTCACACAACGACGACAAGGCAACATCAAGAAAAAATGAACGTGCTCAAAGCTTTAAACAATTAAACTCGGACTATATATTTCCTTAGTCCATTATGTGATTTCACATAACGGACAACTCACCTACACTCACAAACAAAGATGTGGTTTATCACGATAAAGCTTTATACGAGCCCAAACTAACAATTAAGAATTGCAAACCATCATTTTCATGCATCTTACACCATTTTGAAAGCTTACCTCAGCAGAGAGAGGATCAACTAGCTTGACACCAGCTATGTCTAAAGAATGGCAGGAAGCCAAAGTTCCCCCACAACCTGCATGGCCAGCAGAGGGTCCACACGACAGTTCCCGTCTCCATAACTCTTCTAGTGCAAGCCAGCCATAAGGTCCATCTCCACAATCTGAATCCAGAGCTAAATCAACAAAAGAAGTAGCTTGCTGTACAAGTAGCGGTATTCCATCGAGGAGCTCCTGTAATGGCTGCCTTTGACCATAAGAAAGCAAGCTGTCTTCGCTAAATGAACTATGGGGCAGGGAGGTGCCTGTTTCGATCTTTGGCGAATTAGCATGTCTTGCTGTTTTTGGGACTGAAACAGTCCGCCATACGCCAACTGGTGCATTCCTGTGACCATCTAACATTCCTCTGTCAAAATCTCCAGCTATTCTGGTGGGTATATCTTTTCTATAGATCTCGTTCCTTGCAGATATGTTGTCTGTCAGAGTACTAGGCTCATTTGGCAGCTGGTTCAGGAAAAAGTTTCCATTAAGCCTAGTCAGACTAATAGGTGAACTGTGCTTTGAAGAAATGACAATGTGCCGCATCCTACACATGAAAGCTTGGAACATAATGCTTCCCATGTCTGTTGCCAGCAAGGTCTTTGAAGATAATAGAGTACTGACAACAGCAGATATACCCTCCGTCTTTTTCCCCTGTACGATCTTAACAGCAGTAGCAGCACTATGTTTTGAGTATTTTGATTGAGCGACACTCTCCTTTGTACTTTTGTTGTCACTGATTACAGTAGGTAGCTTATTATATTGGTCTTTTCTACCCTCTACTGTAGTATAAGAATTCTTCGAATGATACAAACTTCTGCCATCATTGTTACCAATGCATGTTTTTGATCCAAGTAAACTCTTATCGGTTGCTCCATCATAATCACTGGCAGGTGGTGTGGCTCCATAAACATAACTACTCGTTCTTGAATTTGAATTCTCCTTTTTATGAGATTTGGGAAGGTATGGGTTTTTGAAAAATGTCGAGGAAATCTCGCTCGTAGGTGCTTCTACAGCTCCATACTCAGGAGCATAGGTCATCATAGCCTCTGCTTTCATCAAATAATCGAACTCACTATTAGAAGAGATTGGCATTTGATTTGAAGGAACTGAAGTGACACTGCGGTTGAGAACTTCTTGATTTTTGATAAGGCACTCATCTATGATAGCGGGAACAGGATTAAAGCTCTCAAAAGAGGAAAACCCAACAGGTAACACAATCGGGTCTGTTATATCCATCATATCGACAGGACTAGAACCTACATCAGTAGATTCTGGAGCAAACATGAGCGTATGTGACTCTGCAGTTCCTGGTGGCTACACACATGATAAATAAGGTCTAGATATCATTCACCAGCATAGGGAATGCAGGTAACACTTTACTGATTATTACGATAGATAATAGAAAGACGGGAATTACCTCCCCGAAAGGCAGAACATCATTCTCGAAGAAATCACCAAAGTCTCCAAACTCTGAAAGAAGTGCCTGGATATCCATACCACCACCTGTTTCTTCATTATCAACGTCATCATCCCAAGCCCAATCAATTTGATCATTTTCAATTCCTGAAACGCCAGCTCATTTATTTAAGTGGAACCAAATACTGACTTGTATGCTATTTGAATAGGTGCATTAGTGACAGTACCTACTTGACCCAATGACTCTGCCATCCCTGTTCGTGGTCGCTTGGAACCCTGCAAAAGATGTTGGGTTACTTATTGATTATGCTCATGATATTAGGAAAAATAAAGTATACCATGTTGATTTATTGTAATGAACATGTTACTCCTACAACCAACAATTTAATTTCCTTATCAGCACCATACGCCTTGCCATAGATAAAAGTCATACCATTTTTGGGCGATCATCATTACAAGTTACACCAGATTGCCTACATGTCAAAGAATCTGCATCCGCGTCAAGGTCACCAGTTCTTGAAGTAATCCTCCAGCCACTCCCACTAGAAGCGCTACTTGTTGAACTAATGCTGCTATTACGGCTACTACCACTGCTACTATAACCATTTTTGTCACCACTCTTATTTCCAGACGCTCCAAGGAAGTCAAAATCACCAGCCCTGCATAAAATAAAGTATAAATGTTCAGGGATCATGAACAGACTGTTATAATGAAAAGTAAAATCGCTAAAATAATATTCAAACAAGCACACAAAAATGCAACAGATCTCAGAGCTTCAAATCATGAGGATTTCGTTACACAATATTCATATTCTCAGAAAAGTTGAGACACTTCCAGACCTCTGTTTGTGAGTTTTTTTTTATGTTTAACATGTAGACAAGATAGAAGAAAAAGACTCACCAGTGCATAAATAACGATGAGCCGGCCAGTGACGGTCCTATCCAGTTTTGAAGCCAAAATCTGCAAGTATGATTTCACCTTGTATCAGCTCCAAGCTGAGGAAAGATCACAAGTATTACATCTTTTTCAGGTTAATGCTCTGTAACGCGGGTCTGAAACAGTTCCTAAAAACCCTATCGTTACGATCCTACAAAGTCAATTTCTCTGACTACATAAACGAAATAAAGTGTCCATATAGCTATTTTGTATCTTACCGTTAAGTACTCAACAAATTCTAAATAACTTCCTCACCTTGAAAATTTACCTTTTCAAAGAAAATTTAGCAAATGCTGACTGTAAGATTGGCACAAGTACTGCCTCAGCTGGATATATGAACTTTTTTTCACACACTGATAAAAGATCTTGTTGTCCTTTTCTGTGATCTTTACTCCCAACTGATGGTTCAGGACACTGACTGTGGGGCAGGTTAACTCCAAAGGTCGAACTAGTTTGACTAGTATTGTCATTTATATTTTGGCAGCAACCAAGTGTAACTTCCACATAGCAATTATGGCCATTTATCAGACGGGGCCCATTGGGAACATGAGAAGGGAGACCAATATATCCATTCGAAGTCCTTAAGTTTCCAGAACTGTGTGAGAAAAAGTCTAATTTTAGCTGAGGAAACTATTTTCAACTTTCATCAGACTAATAGCCTTGCACTTCACAAAAATACCAACTTGAACACTGGAATCCAAAAGAATGAATTGCACCTGAAATAGAGTTGCTTGACAAGGTCATTCGGACAGAACCTAGTGAGGCTGCCACGCATTCCATGAGGAGAAACAATCACTGGTGGAAATAACATAAGCCTGTGAGAGGTGTTTCTATCAAATAGAAAGCAATAGCTATTATCTCTAGTATTGGCCAACCACAGAAAAGAAAACAATACAGATTAAACTCTTGCATCATGCAATAAAATGAGATTTTATATCACTGTTCGAGGAAGTACGAAGAACTAGACTACAACAGTTTCTTTTTGGAGTAAATGCAGTAAAAACTGAGTGCAAAAAGTCTAATTCTCTCAATTTATACACTAGTATATCAGTAAAAATCATGAAGATGTCAATAAACATCTGGAACTAGTTCCATCAACTTCTTTTGATTTATCATAGACAAGTAAAGTAGGAGAATTTAGCATGGAAAACAGCTAACCTGGGAGCGTATAACTGGATTTTTTCAAAGAACTCCTTAATAGTCTTTCAGCATCTCCATTTGAAAGTGTCCGGACATTCCTTAGTGCATAAAATCATTGTTAGTTTCACAACAGCTATAAGAAGCACTAAACAATAACTTTAAAAACAACAAAAAACTTTACAGACTTGGCAGATATAATGACATGGACAAAAACTGCCTCTTCAGTAGCAGCAAAGATGAATTCAACAGTAGGATGTCCCCTCCTGCAAAAATATCCAACGAGCATTAGCAAGAAGATGAGCCACACACCCAATCATAGACTGCATTCGATCTTTAAGAATTACACTCAGGAAACAAAGGTCTTGCAGACTCATATTTAATGAAAGCTATAGGATGTGATACGGTTGAGCAGCCAGAGAAAACAAAAATATATGTTTAAGGGTAACAGGTAGAGAAAAAACGAACTCAACGATTATAATGTATGGTGTCCTTATATGTTACGAGATCATACTTACCTCAAATATTCTTCGCTTTGAGGGCTGAATTTTGAAAAGACATCTCCAAATCTCATGTAGGAAAGTCCAGTTAATGCCCTGTCCCAATAACAAACAGGTAAATATGATATTCTAATCCGTTATTCCTTTATCTAACCATTATAGCCAAGTTCGGGATCGCGTCGCTGAAAACTACTTTTCCTTCTCCGGGGCAAATAAGAAGTGAATTAAATAATCGCGACTGCTTTTTCTTTTCCAGCAAAGAAAAAGTATTTTTAGCCAAAAAACCAGCGACAGCAGTTTCTAATTCACCTTCGTTTTTACTCATGGAGCTGTTTATTTGTTTGTGGCTTAGAGTAGTTGCCAACTATATATGTCTTCAGATCATAAAAAGCTAACCTTTCAATACAATTACGTAAAGACTGTGAAAAAGCAACTGATATCTCTTCAGAGTCCCCGGGTGCTACCCAAATTCCTGACGCAACAACTTTCAGTTGGAAGAAAAATTAGTAAGTAAGATAAATGTAGATCACAGTCATAGGCACTAAACAGTCGTAGAGACAATAAGTTGGAACATATCGAATAGTCGTTAAGAAAGTATACCTCTAAGCTTTGATACAGCAGCCTGAGCTTTATCAGTAATTGAAAGATGACGCCCCGGAAGAAAAAGCCAAAGCTTGATCTTTTCATCTGAGAAGCAGTGTGGTTAGATAGAAACTTTAACAAAAGTAACAAGATTTGAGTAGTAGCAAAGTGTGGTTTAACTTGTACCAGGGTTATATAAACCTTGAGATGGATCCCAAGGTCCAACAAACGAATTGGTCCATGTAGTAAGAAACCCTTCCTTTAGTAACCGTAGATGAGATGAAAGCACAAGATATGTTGCAACATCATTCTGCTCAGCTCTTGAACTGAAATCATCATTCAAAAATATATGGAAACACTTATCAATAACTAAAATTGAAAAAGCTCAAACTATTAAAAGTAATTTTAAACCTTCTATCAGAACTAGGATTCAGCTCAGTTTCACTTGGAAGAAACTGAAACCATGAAACATTCTGTAAACCCCCCTGTAGAAAATAATCAAAAAAATCAAACAAAACTTCAAACAAACAAAAAACTCAATTCTGGAAACCTAATTTTGCTAGATACACACAAAAAAAAATTATAGAAAGACTTACAATTCTGAAAACATTAGTCCACATCACTTGAGGAAATTAATAAAAACAAAGTTCAATTCTTGTTCTCTGCAAATTATACCCTCAAAAACATCTCCTTGGAATCTGAAGACGCAGTCAATTTGAAACCTCGATCTCGTGTTGTTGATGTTCTCTCTCTCTCTCACGCTCTGATCAAAATTTCTACAATAAATAAAAAAATCATCTCAACACGAAATCTTCCTTGTTTAATAATATCAGATTTAGGGTTTTTTGGGTCTTTGTTATTTACTTGTAGGCCCAATTTTGGTTTAGTTAATAAGGCCCAATTACTCTTTTTTTTAACAACTGGCCCAAATACTCTAATCCATAAAAAATTCTAAGTAAATATGAAATAAGTTTATGGTTAAGGATTCGACTCCTATATTTCCAGTAATGTAATTTTACTAAATCGAGCAAACCAAAACTAAACCGGATTGGAGAAAACTGAATTTTTTAGTACGATAAAATTTTGCCAACTTTGCATTGTATATCACAAAGTTTCTTAAAATACATCTTATAGGAAAATATGTTTCACATAGTATATAATAACGTTTTCATCACATAACATAAAATCGTCACCCAAAGTTTCAATTAAAGTTTTCTATTTTGGTAATTGTGGAGAGTTTAATGTTTGTATTTGCATGAAAATAAATTCAAAATATAAATTAAACTTATGATTATATTCGACTCCGTAAGGATAATTCATGCTTCATCTCATCTCTCAAAACTCTTCTCATTAACTTGTTCGAAGCTGTTCTTGGAAACTCAGACACAATCTTCACAAAACTCACCTACAAAATCCAGTTATAAGCAGACAAAAACTCATTGTAACTTTGAAACCCATCAAAGATATTTAATTACCTTAAAGAGAGGATTAAGATCTCTTTGAATGGTTCTTGAAAATTTCTTCTTTAGCTCTTCTTCACTCTGCTTCTTAAACCCTTCTTTCAACACAGCGAATATGACTAGAAACTCTGGACCACCGTTAGGTGGCGTTAAGCTGACTGCAGCCGTCTCAGAGATACACTCATCGGCCCGATCACACACACGTTCGATCTCAATAGAACTCGTCTGAATTATAACAGAGAAAACATAAAATGAAAAAAAAGTTCAAACACGATCGAAGCTGTGTACATACACATACAATGTAACATACCTTAATGCCTCCAAGGTTCATGGTATCATCAGCTCTACCTTGAACATTGAAATATCCTCCTACAGTTCGCTTCACTATGTCACCGTGTCTTCTAAGTCGCTGCAAAACAGAACATACAACAAAGGAACAGTTTCAGTGATGCTCATTAGTAATTTGGTTTAACTGTAACTAACTACTAACCGTTTCTTTATACATTGGCATTCCTTTGAAGTAAACCTCATCATGGTCTGCATTAAGAAGCCTATCCGTGGCTCCAAGGTGCTGCGGGAACAAACCGACTTCTCCAACACACGGTTGATCATCTGGCTGCAAAAAACCAGTCTCAATCAATCAATCAATCAATCTCTGTATATCCTCAGAGAAAACCCCATCAAAATAACTAAAGTTTCAGTTTGTTATACATAGGCAATGCCATTTTCGTCGAAGATGATGATTCTAGTTGTCATGGATGGTGTACTAAACGCTCCAAAAGCCTGTGGTTGAAGTGGACTTCCTATAATGTATGAAGAAGCCAGTTCTGTGCCACCACAGCATTCAATCACAGGTTTGTAATAAGCTTTAGAAGAAAGCCAGAGAACATCATCAACATTGGAAGCTTCTCCTGTAGTGGCAAAATACCTAACAAAGCACAAAACAGCTTCTGATTCAAATCTTCTAAAGAAAAAAAACACAAAAGACAAACCAGAATCTCGCTCGTTACTTTATCTTTGTCCAATCAAGCCCTTCCATACAGTTTATCCTCCTCCAAGTTTTCACCAAACTTGGAACAGTACCAAGAACTGTAACTCCAGCATCCTGTAGTAATATCAAACATAAATAAGTGTGGATTTATAAATGTTTTGAAATGAAGATAACAATGGAGATCTCTATCTTGCCTGAACAAACTTTCCAAAACCACGGCCAAGGGGAGACCCGTGATAAAGAGCGAGTGTTGTACCAGTTAGGAAGCAGGAGAATATAAGAGTTGGTCCCATTACCCATCCAAGATTTGTAGGCCAACAATATGTACCACCCACTTGAACATCAAGATGAGCCCATCCATCACAAGCACTACGAATTGGCGAGAGTTGTGTCCATGGTATAGCTTTTGGTTCACCTAGTTAAGCAAAAACAACATTTCAACAGATGCATCTTAACATATCTATTAAAATGTGATAATCTTTTTTCTTTACCTGTAGTTCCAGATGAGAAGAGAATGTTAACCACAGAGTCTACAGGTTGATAAATCGGATCATAGTAGTTCTCTCCACTGCAAGCCAAATTGGAGCCATGTCTCATCTTACAATATCTCAGCAAATGTAGAAATTTAAACAATTTACCTAAGATGTCTTTTCCCATTAGACAAAAAATCCTTCAAGGATATGTCTTGTTCTCTTAACTCAACGCGCACTTCATTCCCTGAAGCCGGGATCACAATGACTTTAGATGGAGCAGCTTCAACCACACGACTACAGAGAAAAAGAAAAAACAAGTTTCGGTTTAATATATGTTGTTGGTTCTGCTGAAAAGATCGGTTTTGTTACCTGTATAAAGGAAACCTACGACCTCCTCTAAGTATATAGTCCTGAGAACGCAATAAGAAATGAATCATCAATATCTCATAAGGTAAAGTGGCATAGAGAAGAAGAAAGAATGTGACATATCATAACCTGAGTGAATATGCCTTTTGCCTTAGAAATTTTCAACCTTGTTGCAATTTCTTTGGCTGCAAAGCTGTCTGCAATGGAGACAACAATACAACCAGCTAAAATTATAGCTAGATATATAATCACTGCATCTACTGTCATTGGCATATCAATGGCAACTGTGTCACCCTTTGCAAAACTTCCACTTATTGCATTTGCCATCAACCTTTTTTAAAGTAACCAAATAAAAGGAACAGAGAGGTCAACCACCAATGTAAGCTTAATAATGAAAAATAACAAATCATGTTACATACATTACTCGCTTGCGAAGTTCTTTTAATGTCATTTGATTAACTGGAGAATCATCAAAGCCTTCATTACGCCATACAACAGCTATACTATCATCATCCTTTTTGGGATGGCTTGAAGGCATCAGACAACATTCAGCTATATTAAGAACTGCATCAGGAAGCCAGGTTGATTTGTGAAGGATACACCTCGGAGGAGTGTGAAACACAAGTGAAAGCTCATCAAGTGTGATTGACCAATAAACCTGAAAGAAAAAATTATATAAAATTAGATGAAACCAAAACTTCCACAAAGATTCAATGTCAATGCTTACATCAGGGTGTTCAACTGAGAATCTCCGGAAAAGTTCAAAACTTTCTACAGGGTTTTTATATGAAGCACCAAGAAGTCTTGACCCATGAGTTTCCATTAGCTTCCCCAAATTTGTAGACTTTGAAAGAGATCTAAACACACAAAGAAGAAAAAAGATAAAGTACTCAGCTTTACAGAAGTTTCAGAATTTCAAACAAGTTTGTGAGAGAGATGTACGGAGAAGGAAACCAATAGAGAGGTGGGCCATGAACAGAGGAGTCCCAGTTTGAATAAACAGAGTAATAGAGAAGCTTATGCAGAGGATGTGGATGCCATGGCTTTAGCACACTCTCACCCACCAAAGCCTTCCATTGATCTCTAGGATCAGTCTCTTTAACCCTTGAAAGCACATCTCTCACCAGTTTTTCAAATCTCTTAGCTTCTTCCAAAGTCAATCCAGCTTTCACATAATCCTGGCAACTCAGTTCTCCTATGTTCTTCCCCATCTCTCTCTGTCTCTCTCTCTGCACAAGTTATGGTCTTATATGTGTGGTAGGTAGATCATGTGGATAACAAATGGTCTCAAGAATCTACAAATTGCAACAAAGTGAGAAAAGTCTCACTTTGTTGTCTTTACTTTAAACCAGAAAGGTCTACTTTATGAGAAAAACACAACTCCTCAGTTAATTTCGGACCATAGTCTTTGGCTCTGCCGAGTTTCTTTTAAATATGCCTACAAGAATTAAAAACAATTTCTGTGAATTTTGATTATAACCAAAGAAGTAGATAAATGCTATTATGTGTTATCATTGCTCTTATCCGAAAACCACCAGTTAGTTAATTAACTTGAATGGTAGATAGGAGTTTTCAAGTAGGGAAAACAGTGTCACAAGGTTGAATGAAAGATTAACAGGTCAAAATTAAAACCCAAAGATCATTGATAGTTTTAGATAACTTGCACTTAAGCATTTGCTAATGACTGGATCTATCTCAAAGCTCTGTTAGTCTCAACTATAGTCACAACTAAAGCATCAAAATTCTTGATTTCTAGTTATCTGCATTATCATTGAAAGAATCATATGAAGTCTTTGAGGAACATCTAAACTCAAGTTTCTTAGAGAACTTTAGGTAACACAACACAACAAAACACTACCATGTTTCCACATACTCAATGGACAAAAACAGAGATAACCAAAGATCCACTCAAAACTTTTGTCTTAGGATGAGAGGAAGCGATACAACCATAATAATAATATATAGAGTCGATTAGCAAAAGAGGGAAGAATCAATCACTGGCTTGGTGAACGATCTTCTTCATGCTGCTCCCCACGCTGACTCTGGCTCCTTCTTCTGGCTGGCTCAGGTGTGTAGATCCTGCTTCTTCTAGGGCTGCGACTTATGCTTCTTCTTGGGCTACGGCTTATGCTTCTTCTTGGGCTACGGCTTATGCTGTGGCTCTTACTTCTGGCTGGACTTGCACTGCGACCCCTTGAGCCATTATAAGCTGGTGAGCGCGAGTATGACCTCCCCCTACCATATCGTTCTTCCCTAGGAGAGATAGACCTGCAGCAATAGAGTTAGTGAGCATACAAAAGTCGACCAGCAGGAGAAATTTGTAATTAGGCTCAGACAAAAACATGTAGAAACCTTTGATGATATCTTCTAGGGGAAGGAGAGTAATAGTCACCGCTCCTTGAACGAGATCTACCACGTCGAGGGGGAGGAGAACGAGAGTACCTAGGCGAACGAGAGTAGTAACGAGGGGGACTACGTCTTCTATCCAGAAACCTGCTGCTCCTACAGACACAAAAAAGTTCAAAATTGAGTTTTTGGAATCTCTCTATAGATATTTGATGATAAACAGAAAAGTTTAAAAAGAGAAGCTCCATGCACCTTCCTCCACCACGCTCCCTTGCTCTCATTTCGATCGGTTTCTTCCTGTTTTCTTCTGCAAACACGACAGTCAACTCACGGCCCAGAAGAAGATAACCATCCATATGATGTTTTGCCTCAGCAGCATCAACAGGGTCCAGAAATTGAACAAAACCAAACCCTCGTGGCTCTCTGCATTAAATAGAAAAAAATCGAGATCTAAGACTAGAAACCAAACATACAAAATGGCGAGGACAATGAACCACTTTACAACAAGCCTGTTGACTGGACCCTTGGCAATATGATACACTGCAACAGAAGTTATCAGAAAACATGAAGAAAAGCAAGCACTTGCCTGCTAGCCTTGCAAGTTTCAGTATAAAGATGACTTCTTGAAGACTTGATTCATCTTCAAAAATGACTAAAACACACAACTTCACTTCAACTCTTGACTACCATATAGAACATCTTCACAAGAACTCTAATTACTTCATTGATGTCTTCAATTCTTTACATTCACTGTTATTAAACCTCAACAGTTTAAATTAACACTCACAGTGTGTTCACATATGGAACATATCAACATTGTATCCTTCTCCTTAAGGGACTAAACCTATTAGGTCTCTACAGGTACTAATTTTAAAAATGACTAATCTAGGCGCTTTCTTTATCTGACACCAACAATTAGTGGTTTAAGACCTCAAATAATGATCTTATCACATAGAAAATAATGAAAAAAATGGAGGCTAAATTTCATATATGAAGTAAATTCATTTTAGAAGATTATCCTAAGGGTCTAGTAATCATAAGGAGACGCAGTAAACAAAGATTCAAGAAAGGAGATAAAGAAAATAAAGAGATCATCTAACAATAAAATAAGCAAAAGCCTAGTGTTTTAAACACTATATATCTTATCGACTACAGATGCTCACCCGGTATAATAATCCCTTGGCAAGTAAATGTCCTTGAGAGGACCAAACTGCTCAAACGCCCTCCTGAGATCTTCTTGCCTGTAGAAAAGGATGAGACGTGAGTAGAGAATATCAATTTGCTAAAAGCGAGGAAGTGAAGACAGATTGGGGTCTAAGTAACCCACAAACAACTATGGTTTTTATTAACCCCAAAAATATGTGTACATACACTAAGAAAACCAAAAACACTTATCAAAATACCTCTGAGGACATATATCAACTATCTGAAAACCGTCACAGTACAGATATGCTTTAAGAGGTGTCCAAACAATACAATCAAGTATCATCCTAAGAGAGAAGACAATGTCTGAAGGAATTATAGAGAAGTAAATTAAGTACCTGCAATCATGGCGTAGATTGCGAACCAAAAGACTGGTCGGGAGGTCCCTGCTGCTACCACCGTATCTGCCTCTAGGGCTTGGGCTTCGACCTCTCCTCCCATAACCCCTTGGTGGTGACGGTGTGTAGCTCCTTCCCCTCATTGAGACAAGCTTCAACTTCTATACAGGTCAATAAACAGAAGCTGAATTAGAAAATAGGCCAGCAATGGTTGAATACCACAAATACAAGAACTATAACACCAAAATTAAAGAAATTTACAAATCCCAAAACCAAGCATGAGTTTACACTAACTGGGCCATCATAGAACAGAGATAATTACGACGTTACATGTCGCTGCTATAGAAAAATGACATTTTCCAATTGAAAACGAAATTACATCAAAGAGACCAAGGCTAAGTAAGATTACGAATAATTCAAATAGAGAAGGAAACAGCTAAGATTTTATGTTTAAGCTCTAATCGGAGCAAAGAAACATTATTCGTCACAGAAGATGAAAAATTTCGTCGATGGAGAACACTCACCGCAAAAGAACGACGGCGATGAAACAAAAGTAAAAGAGATTGTGTAAGGCAACTCCCTAACCCCTCCTTTCATTTATATTACTAGGGTTACTTTATATTATTTTCTTTTTACATTTTAATCCTTCAATCTTTTCCAAATATTATTTTTACCTTACAACTCCCAATATTAAGTGAAGATTCATTCTAATTATTTCATATATCTTAAAACTTCATAAATAAAATTTTAAAGTAAATAGTATGAAATCTGACTAATCTCTATAGAATTAAAAAAATAATATAGAAATAAATAGTAGGTGATTGTCTTCCTTAAACTTTTTATAAATATTTAGTGAAAACACAAATATCAAAAATTTATAGGGAAGGAATTAAGATAATAAATAACATGAAGGACTTTTCATGAAAACTAATAACATGAAGGACTCTTCTAGAAAGTTTATCATTATCCTGTCTCTCTCTTCATTATAACTTGTAACACCTTGACATTACAAAGCATTCATGATTCGATAGATTTTCAGGAAAAAAAATAATGGAAGAACAGTTCATACTTAGGGTTCCACCGTCTGTTTCAGAGCGAATTGATCGGCTTTTGAGAGAGGAAGCATCTACTTCCGATGAGATACCTCTGGATTTGTGTTTTTCAGGTTAATTGTTCTTCTAATCCTCCAAAATTTTCTTCATTTTCCTTTAAATTTAAGTCCTTTGAAATTAGTCTCTGGTTTGAGATTTTGATACTAAGTATTTAAGTTTACTCCTTGCTTCATGTTATGTGTTGTTATATATGTTATTTGCTTCAAATCTGCTTTAAGGATCAATGTCTCATGGAGCCAACTTAATACTGTGAGCCTAGAGCACATTTCTTGTTGGATCGTTCTTGAATCTAATCTGGATTAGTGTATGAAACTGAATTTGCAGAGGACGGGAGAAGTGGGACGTTTATGATTGGAAACGAAGAGTATCCAGCTTCTCTACTTGATCTTCCTACTGTTGTTGAGTCTTTTAAAACTTATGATGATTGTGCATTAGTCAAAACTGCTGATATTGGTCAGGTAAAATTTCCAGCTTTTGCTTAAACTATTTTGATTTATGCAAATCTGATTTGATATTTGTCATACAGATGATCATGGTTAGAGAGCCTGGTGATCCTGCACCTAGTACAGTTGAATACAGACATGGTTTAACTCCTCCAATGAAAGATGCTCGAAAGAGAAGATTTCGTCGAGAGCCTGACCTTAATGTAATTTGTTTCTTGTGATTCTGTATCTTGATTCATGAGTTTCTTCTTTGAATGTGACATATTGATTGTCAAAATGTTGCAGCCAGAGCTTGTACAGAGGGTTGAAAGAGACTTGTTGAAAATCTTGAGTGGAAGAACAGTAGAAAATGTATGTTTTACTTTGATTCGACTATATTTGTTTGTTCTCGGAATTCAAAATCTGAGTTAGTAACTTGATTTGGTTTTAGGTAAATGAGCAAGAGGAAGCAGCTACGAATGAAAATGCTCGTAATGCAAATAAGAAAGTATCTTCTTCTTCACCTATACCTGTTGAAAAGCCTGAAGCTCCTGAGGCAGGCACTAGTAATCCAACACAAGTTGAACCTGAGAGAAGTGAATCTGAAGATTCTGATGATTCAATGTGAGTTTATTATGTTATGATCATGTCCCCATGAGTCTTCTTCAACCTTTTTCAATGGAAAAAGTGGTTGGTCTTCATAGTACAATACACTAAAGATTCTGTTTTTACTACAATTTCGATTCTTTCGTTAAAAGTATACAAAAATCTAGACTTAAAGAATACATAATCTTGGTGCTAAATCTAACCAAACTCTGATCATCATCGTCTTCTTCAAACTTAAGAGAGTGTCATCGTGGTTTCTTCTATGCAAAGTAGCCGTTGTTTTGGCTGCGTTTAAACTCTTAAATAAGTGAACCAATGATTTGTGTGTGTTTATATGATTTATATATCATTATTAAATTTTAACCTAATGTTTTTGTAACATTATTGAAGAATACATATTATCAAAGACATTGAAAAGTGTATAACATACCAAATCTTTGTTTTTTTTAGGGTTTAGTGGTATGTCATTGTCAAAGAATTAATTGGACAAGCCATGACTATGATTAAAAGTAAAATTAGAGGTCATGAGTAAGGTTTTGTTTTCTCGATATAAGATACACTTTAATATCATAACTACTAACTAATACCATTATGTTTTATGTCAATTTTTTACATTTAAGACATTTTTCAAAATCATCACTTAAGTCGTAACTCTTGCTGTCTTGCACATTGCCATCATTGGTCTCCATTGACCATGCATAATTATGCTCATTACTTTTCTTTTTATTTTTTATAAATTTCAAAGTATTGTTTTATTTTAATTTTTTTGGTCAACAACACGAGTTATTGTTATTTGTTTCTATTATACGTAAGGTTTGGTTGAAAAGGATAAGCTAAATATTAATAAAAAATGCAATTTTTGGTAGGTTAACCATATTATATTAGTTATTTATTAAAACAAAAAAAACATTTATATTCGATGGTTGGTTTTATGTTTGTGTCGATTTGATAAAAACAATTATTATTATTATTATTATTATTATTATTGATAATAAAAAACTCCTCAATTATTAATAAGGATATAACAAATAGTTTTGTATTTATTCTACATATCCGATTTGGGAACTGTTGTGGTACATGTTATTCTAAATACTCTGTGTCCCATTCCATACGACAAAATCGTTCCCTTCTTTAAAATATTTTGGTGAAGTGGTTGAAAAATTGACATATGATTTAATGTATTTAAAAATTAATTTTTATTTAAAATATCCGGTAGATACCATATACATACAAACATACAATTCCTAAGGCATCAATTAGTGTTATTTATTGTCCAAATAATTATATATTTTATCCTGACAGATTCGTCACTTACCTTTTTAAATAAAACTACGTATTATTGCATGTAATTTAAATATTAATTTCGTTTAAAAATACACCAAACGAATCATAAAACTAAATAATAGGTATATGTATTAAAATAGTTCTTTTTACATAAAATAAAATAGTCATTTTTACCTATAAAATAGTTCTTTTTATAATCTATATTTATCAAAAAAAAAAAAAATTTGCCTATAAATTTTCGTTCACAATCTTTGAGTTGTTCTACTAAAATATATATATAATAAATTTACATAAAATAACTTTGTTTAAATTACATAACAAAAATAGATTTTTATAGTCAAAAGTCAATATTGATATATATCTTTTTTAACGTTAATTAATAAAATAAAATCTTATTCAAAATTTGATTTATGTTATTTCCTGTTAAATCTTACATAAGGTTTGACCAATAAAACCAAATCTTACACCTTTTTGACTATTTACTTGTTCTAATTAATATTCAATGTCGATAATAATAGAAAGTTAATTATACATTATAATTACCAAAAAAATGATTAATAATAGTATTAATACCAAAGCTTCTGTGTGTTCCCATGAGAGATAGAGAGAAACAAGAGACCCACCAGTTCCATTTTCTCTGCGTTTACTTCAGAGAGCAAAGTTGAAGGTGTCTCACGTTTTGCTGCTTCCTCCAAGTAACACTGAGATTTCACAATCGTTAGGTTTCTGATCTGATTAAGTTTCTTTGATCGGTCTCTGAATTTCTCGATCTGTTATGAGCTTCCATTTTTGAAGATGGATCTATCTTCTCAACGACAATCTCCAAATAGTTCTAGAGGTTTTCGTCTTCAAGCTCCATTGGTAAAGTTCTTATCTTTTCCATTTCACTGCTTTCACTTGAATCGAAGATTAAGTTTTTTTTTCTGGGAGATGTTTAGTTTTGTGGTTTGAAGTATATTCAATTAAAGTTTCCATTTTTAGAAACCCTAACTAAATTCTCCAATTTGGGTAGTATTTGATTCTTACAAGTTTCCTTTTTGTTGTTTGCAAAGTTTTGGACTTTTTTAAAATATCTAAGATTGGATAATACTCCTAATAATAATAATTGCAGGTGGATTCAGTATCTTGTTATTGTAAAGTAGATTCTGGACTTAAGTCAGTTGTAGAAGCAAGAAAATTTGTTCCTGGTTCAAAGCTTTGTATTCAACCTGATATTAATCCTAATGCACATAGACGTAAGAACTCTAAAAGGGAGAGGTCTAGAATCCAACCTCCACTTCTTCCTGGCCTTCCTGATGATCTAGCTGTTGCTTGTCTTATTCGTGTTCCTCGAGCTGACCATAGAAAACTAAGGCTTGTGTGTAAGAGATGGTATAGGCTTGCTTCTGGTAACTTTTTTTACTCTCAAAGGAAGTTACTTGG